>CATKHJ011115878.1:0-18957 GCA_949750685.1 Vernicia montana
TTGGCCTAGTGGCTTTTAATATGTCTACCAAGCTGAAACATACATATTTCTTAAATATTACATATTTGTTTTAAATCCCAATTTATACTTTAAAAAAAGGAGGAAATTAATTAAATCAACTACAAAACTAGTATTTACCAACATACATACACAAACATATACACATCACAACAAAAAAGGCTAGCATATAAATTCAGTAGAAGTAGAAAAATTAAGAAGTTGATTGAAGTAAAGTAAATTAATTAAGAAATGGTAATGAAATAACCGTAGGTAGGGATGGCAATTTGTATATTATTGGTGGTATTCACTCCAACCCTATTTAGTTAAAGTAAATAATACTCGAATTAATTGGGTAATCGATACGGATAAATCATACTCAAAAAATTAGTATTAGATTTGGATAGGTTACGGATAGTGTAATACCCTATCCATGTCCTACCCGAATTATCGAGTCTTATCCATATTCGAATCTACCCATACTCATGCCTTATATATAAAACGCGTACAAATAGATAAGTCAACATAAATAATATTTAGGTTAGAATTGATTGGGTTGACTTATTATATTATTATAGTATATTATCCATTAGAGTTTTTAAAATAAGTATAAACATATAAATAAATATGGGTTACAGGAATAAGAAAAATAACAATATTTTTTTTATGCGAAACACACTAAGTTTCATTATTTGAGAGTAAATAAATCTCTTACAACTTTTAGACGACGAATTTTATATTTTTTGATTTATAGGATTTGGATTTTGATAAAAAAAAATATTAAAAAAGTGTTTAGTTATAGAAAATTATACATGTTTTTCATAAAATTAATCCAAAAAAATTACACATTCTTCATGCATTGCCAATTTGTCATTATTTATGATGATAATGATGATGAAGATGTTTAATACTTAGGTATAAAAATTTTCTTATTTAATTTTTTTTATCTATAATATAAATCTTTATTCAATTACTAATTGAAAAACATTGTTATTATTATTTTTTTTTACATATTTCAACATATACTTTCAGTGACTTGTGATGTGTTGTTTCAGACTTAATTATTTTTAACATTTTTCTTTTAAATTAAATGCACAATATTAGGAGATATGTAATTGAATTTATCAATTATGATATATCTAATATGTTTCATTTGGAGATCAATTTTTTTTTTTTTGTATTTTTTTAAATTTTTTAATATTTGATTTCTTTGAATATAATATGTAATGATTTATAATAATTATATATTTATATTTAAATTTATATAAATATTTAAAAATAATTTAATAATTATTCGAGGAAATGTATTAATTTCATGTCTGACACCAAGATTTTCAAAACAAGCAAACCCATGCTTTTGCCTTTTGCTACTGCAATAACCCATTTATTTACAAATATTAATTTCAGCTCCAAATTCAATTTCAATTTATTTTTAAGGGAGAATAATTTTAATTTTGAGTTCATCTTATAAAATATAAAATCCTTATCATAAAATCAATACAAGAAAAATTTTGACAAGACAGGTTCATTCTAGCAGACAGAGATAGGGTATGGTGGGATCGGTTGTGACCCTGCAAGTACCTATATTTATTAACATCATATTAATTTTGCTTATAGTGAAAAATTATTAATTTCTAAATATGTTGTTTGATAAGTAATTCAATACTTCAAATATAAATTTTCATTATTTTATTTATTTATTCCTTTTAATTTATTTAAAAATATTTATCTCCGTATCACAATAATTAAATATTCTATTTAAAATTTTAAATCAAAATTTAATTATATTTCTTAAAATAATTAAGTCAAAAGTTTTAACTCAAATAGGCCATTAATTATTATGACTTTTGAACAATTTTATCATTTAAAATTTTCAATATTTATATTATTTATCACTAAAAAAATTTAAATCTAAAATTTTTTATCAAATATTATGAGCTCATGCTTAATCAATTAGATGCGTTGGGAGTAATAGGCCACTTGCCTTTCTTTAGTACCAAAGTGTCATAGTTGGCTATAGTTAATTAAACAATAATTGACTTTAAGAGCTTATTTGACTTCAAATTAATTTTAGGAATTGAGTCATTTGATTTAAAGGTTATTGTTAGAAATGTTTAGTTGCATTGCAGCCAATGGATGTGATTAATTATGCACTTGAATTGGGATTTCAAAATTATTTGTCATGTAAACAAGTGGGAAACTGCTGTTACAAGATTTGAATCAACTGCATTATTCTCTCTATTTTAATATCAATAAGTATCAAAATTCAATTCTTACTAATATTAAATTTCTTGCTCCAATATTTAAAAAAAAAAAAATGATAGCTTGAATTTTAAAAAAAAAATGTAAAATATTATGCTAACGCTTGATGAATTGACAAGATCAAATAACCAACAAACACTAAAATTTGGTTTTCTTTTATCAAATTAAACAAATAAAAATCACGTTGCTAATTTAAAATTTTGATTAATTAATTAAGGGAGAGAAGCACATATATATATATATATATTATCTTAAATTGTTTTAGTTAAATTAATTACTTGTGGGCATGCATCAAAGCATATAATGTGTCTTTACCAACTCTTTAAGCAAATTTTCATACATGTATGGAATTGAGTTGGTTAACATGTATTTAAGCCGTACAAGACAACAAATGTGATCAGCTAGCTGCTATATACTCTTTTCGTCCCATTTTATTCGAGGTATTTTTTTTTTTAAACTGTCCTAAAAAATATGTCCTATTTTTATTTTTAATATTTTTTAACTCTTTATACCTATTTTGTCCTTATATATTAATTTAACTTTTCTCATAAAGTCTATAGAAAATTGTATTTAATAAAGGGTATAAAAAAATAGCATATTATTTAATAAACTCTTAAATTTTATAAAAAAAATATGTCCCAAATAAAATAAAACGGAGGGAGTATCTTTTTCCATAATTTTGTGCCAAATAAGTACGTAGTTAATTAGTTTTTGCATTAATTAGCCCTTAGGTTCCACGCTACATTCATGAGAATCACCACGACAAAAACTCAAAAAAAAAAAAAAAATTATATATATATATATATATATATATATATATATATATATATATATATATAAATCTGATAAATATTCTTTAAACTTTCAGGTAGAGTTTAGTATTCAAGTAATTGTAAAATGGGAAAAAGAATTACATCGGAAGAATTCCGGTAAAAAATTCTTTGATGCTTAAGCCAGTTTCTATTTTGGCAGAGTAACACTAATGAATGGTGGAAGATTGCATTGTACCTTTGTTTCCTACTTTTTATTAACAAAATTACCTCCTTGAAGATTTGCTGATAACCCTCAAAAGTAAAGGTGACGTGCACTTCTTAAGAACTTGGTTATTGGGCCCAATTTGGAAGAAATCTTGACTCTGTCCCATACTACCTGGACCAAATCATATGGAGAGAGTTGAACCGTGGATCTTAGCTCATTGATTACATCCAGTACAGAGAGCCCAATCCATAAGTCCTTGGAGCAGGACCCACACCGAATGACTATTCCCTTCAAAGCCTTGACCTTGGTGTCGGACTCGAACCGAATCACCGTTTCCTTTTACCCAATCGAGACCTAACTTTTTTTTTCCTAAAAAAGAAAATATGCCCAAATCAGTACAAATACATTTTAAACTTATGGGCCTAGCCCAATAGAGTACAACAGACAAGGACTTGGGGTCCAAAATCAATCTGCTTATGAAAATATTTTTAAACTTGAGTTTGAAGCCCAAAACAGTACCTAACACAAACGAAGAGTTTATGAAACACACATCCCAAAGATCGGACATAAATGTAAAATTACATGCCCTTTGCCTTCCTTCTCCCTTTTAGAAATCTCCGTCGGCTCCATCTTCGCCACTGTTATAGATAGAGAAAGGGAGGGAAACACCATAGATATCAGGGGATATGCGACTGAACTAACTCTAAAATTCTTGTACCTTTGTGCTCTATCTCTTTAACGCCAATGCCAAAGAAATCCAGGAGCAGTGTTACCTCGACAGGAAGCAAATTCCCTCCTTCGAAAAAGCCATGGCCATGCGAGAATCGGTACTCTGTTAGTGGATATGGATCTCAACCTTAGATGCAGATTATCTTTCAATTTTACAACCACTAAAATACCAAAACTTGTGCTAGCAACCTCTTCTCATTCTCACCAACATGCATCCATAAACAACACCTTGAGAGGATGAAATCGGTGGGAGAGTCGTAGTTTAACACGACATCACCGTCGTCAGTAATCTAACTCCAAAAACCAAAACACTTGATGAAAACGGGAGACCAAATATGCCCACTTAAAGTAGTAGCCAACATATTTATACAATAAAATGAGAAAAGGAAAGAAAAAAAAAGGTAGAAAATGGGTATTTCCTCCGATGATCAAAGCTGTCGGAGGTTACCCCTAATTGAATCCCTAGCGGCGAAAGCAAAGAAAGTTAGAGAAAAAATGCTTGAATTTTGAGAAAATAAATTGCAGCTCCCAATGTAATAGTCAAGACCGAACTTGCTACTAAACTCATTGTACTTAATCATATGGATATATTTTTTTTATTTTTTGCCCAAAGGAATCATATGGATGTTCAATCTTCATATGTCGAACCGAACCGTGCTCCTCTATTCATAGAAGGAATCATCATTAGGATCTTGCACAAAAGTTGATTTTCTTGGTTAAGGTATTATCAATATCATTATTTTAAAAGATTAACGCTTTAATATTTAAATTTTATTTAGGATAAATTATTATTTCATCTTTAAAATTTGACCTAATTAATTAATTCGTCCTTATTTTTTGAGAAATTAACTAATTAGTCACTCAATTTTGATTTCGTCGTCTAATAGACCATTCCATTCATTTTAAAGTTAAAAATCTATAAAAACCCTAAAATACCCTTAATTTTCCTTTAAATTTTATATTTATACTACAGAAATAAAACCCAAAAAATTGGAAGACAGAAATTCTTTCACACCTTGCTTAGTAATCTGCGCATCATCAAGAACTCCATTAACAGACAATATGATTGTATTCAATTTCTTCAATAGCCCATCACTGATCCTTCTTTCTTTGATGAAATCTATAAATTCCCGAGAAGTAAACTATTAGAGAAATCTTCTATAGACCACGCCCACCAGCTATTCGATACAATTCCCCAACCAGATATCATCATCTTTAACAGCATGGCTCGTGGCTATTCCCGATCCAACACTTCACTCGAAGCTATTTTCCTCTTTATTCGTGCTTTAAATGATGGTCTTTTCCCTGATGATTACACTTTCCCTTCTTTGCTTAAAGCTTGTGCTAATGCTAAGGCCTTTCAAGAAGGTAAACAATTGCATAGCCTTGCCATCAAATTTGGGCTAAATGATAATATTTATGTATTTCCTACACTTATAAATATGTATACTGAGTGTAATGATGTGGATGGAGCAAGACGAGTGTTTGATAAGATAGTGGAACTCCGTGTTGTTTCATATAATGCAATAATTAAGGGTTATGCTCAAAGTAGCAGGCCTAACAAGGCATTGCCATTGTTTCGTGAATTGCAGGCGAAGAAACTTGAGCCTAATGATGTTACTATGCTTAGTGTTTTATCGTCTTGTGCTCTGTTGGTAGCATTAGATTTAGGGAAGTGGATTCATGAATTTGTTAAGAAGAATGGTTTTGATAAAAAGGAAGAATTTTTTTTTCAGCGAAGAACGGAGTGGGTTAATGGAGAGAGAGAGAGAGAGAGTAGATGAGGGTGTTTTAGGGATGCGGGTATTTTGGGGTAAAATTTTATTTTATTTTTACTTTTAATTTTAATTTTTTTAATGAAAAAGTGTTAAAAAAAATGACGAAAAAACTAAATAATTTGATAAAATTAAAATTTAGGGATTAATTAATTAATTTTTTAAAAAATAAAGACGAATTAATTAATTAGGTCAAATTTAGAATCAAAATAATAATTTACCTTTTTGTTTATAACTTACACTTTAACCTTTGATTATAAAATTATGAATTTCAAGTCACACTTTAATTATTAGTTCCTGTTATTTTAAAATTTTTAATGAATATTATAAATTTTCATTAATATATTAAAAACACTAAAGAAAAAAAAAGAAAATAGGAGACAACTAAGGTTTCATTTCTAGTTAATTATTTTAATTTTTTTTAAGATGCCAGTTATTTTAAATTTGATGGTACTTTAATTCTTAAAATTTTACAATCAATTACATTTTATTCTTATTAAAAAAAAAATGTTCATTATGGTATTATAGGGATTCAAAATGCTAATTTTAGAATAATAAGGGCTAAAATATATATTAAAATAAAATTTAGGGGCTTTTTGTAATTAAACCAATGCACTATTGAAGTCTGATTTCCGTGGTATATAATAATGTTGTTAAAATCGAATCGGAGATTGAATCGATTTTCTTGTCGGTTTACGGTCCGATCGGTTTGACCGGCCAGTCTAATTTAATTTATCTACCATTTTCTCTTTTTTTTTTTTTAATTTTTTTAGTCCAAAACGGTGTCGTTTTGAAAAAATCCAGTTCAACCGGTTACCAATTTTTTTGATTTTTCTGGTTCGAACCAATTTTTTTCGGTTCATGATTTATCCGATTTTTTATGATTTAAAAATTAAACCAGTGATCAATTTTTGATTTAATCAGTCCGACCAATCGGTCCGATCCGAATTTAACAACATGGTATATACCCATTACAAATGGAAGATTCTGATATGATGTCTCACATTGTTTGGCAGGAAGGAAAGGAACAAGAAGATGAAAGGAAATTGAGGGGTTCCCTTTCCCTCTCTCCTTTCATTCTATTCAATCCAAACAAGTAAAAGAAAAAAAAAAAAAATTAATAAGCAAAACACCCACTCTAATTACTTGTATTCAATAGGAATATTATAATTTTTCATTCTATTCAATCCAAATATATATATATTTGTATTCAATAGGAATTCTAATCTTATAAAGACTGAATTTAATAGTAAAGATCAATAAAGGAACAAAAGAATGATTCAAATCCTTGTATACTCAAACACAACAAATTACTATATAAATATAACTTAATATTAATAATTAAGCTCAGCATATGATCTTTGATCTTTATTATCCGTTGACTTGTCTACAAGAGAGGATGATGATGTTGATGGTGAATTCTTTGGAGGAGGAGAGAGCTCACCACCGGCAGGTAAGTCTTCTAAAACGGCAAGAATCCGGCGAATGCTAACGGAGCGAGCTGGCCTGAAGCTAGATGATCTTTTCATGGTCGTGGAGAAGATGTTTGATGATTTTGAGAGGATGATATAAACTAGTGCTTGAACCATAGCAAACATGGCTACCTTCACTAACATGTCTCCTAAGCTACTTTCCATCATCATGGTCATCAATTGATTGATGTTTTGGACAATTAATTAGAGAAACTTTAAGCTAGTAGAGAGAATTCTTGATGAGAAAATTTGTGGATGAAGAAAGAAAAAGACATGAAGAGATATATATATATACACTGAGAAATGCTGGGAGGAATAGCCATTAGCCATTAGCCATGCATGTTTGACTTGAGAACTTTTCAAAGTTTTTTTTTTTTTTTTTTTTTTTTTGCCAAATGAACTTTTCAAAGTTAGAACATTAAGGCACGCGGATATTTAATTATTTGTGTTTACTATCTTTAATCTTTTATATATACTTTATTTATTACATGGTGACTGACATGCATACGATACTTGATGGAAATCTCGTAAGTTAATTCCAGAATTTTTTTTTGACCTAAGAAAGATAATACCTAGAAATTGCTCTGCTGTGGACAAGTCATAATTAATTAATGACATGGTCAATCTTTGAGTTCCAGAACTATAGCTAGTTGGCTGCGGCTACCTGGTTAATTTCATTATTTATTAATTATTACAATCAATAGTGGTTAACTCTAAAATTAGCCTAAATAGATTAATTAGAATTAAGACATTTATATTATTTTAATTAAGAATTCTTTATTTCAATTCTATGGGATCTTGAAAATTAATATATAGACGATATCATCAACTGTCAGTTAGGGATCCGTGTAAATAAATAACCTGAGTTTAGTTAGTGATCTATGCAAATAAATAACTTAAATTTTCCTATATATAAATGGTTGGTACCATCAACTTTAACTCAGGAATATAGTTTATATAAGTGCAAGAACCATCAATTAAAGGTTGATCAATCTTAAGACTGAACTATTAATCGGACGAATATTTAAATTGCAAAAAAATCAATTCAAATAAGGGTGATCACACAAATTTAAAGCAAAAATAATTTTTATTGATATGAGTGATAAAGAGAGAAAAATGTACAATGATATCTTTATATAGGCAATTAGTTAACTCTAATTATGTGTCCTACCTTAATTAGAATACTCCATACATAAGAAAAGTTAATAAAAAAAAAAGTAATTATTTATAATAAAAAAAAAGTAATTATTTATAATAAAAAAAAAGTAATAAAATCTATCTAAATTAGAGTAAAAAATACAAATTTTATACAAGTTAGAGATTTTTGGCCGGTGTTAAAAGGGTAATCAACCTTAGCCTTAAAACCGCACGTGGATTTATTTGGTTCCAAAAGGGTGATTAATTTAATCTAATCATTTTCTTCAATGGAACCATCAAAGATGATAAGGATTACTTGAAGTACACGAGTGATCCTCTGCTGCGGCTGTCATTATAGCAATCTCTAAAAAGACTTTTGCTTCTAAATTCTAATGTTATGTGGCACCACCTCAGTTTCTTTTTTTTGTACATTTGTTAGCCAATTAATCACGGGAATTGCCAAAAACATACATTATCTAAAGCTAATAAATACTTAATTACTTTATTCTTAATCATCATCATTATCTTTTGTAGTAAAGTAAAAGAATAAAATGAGTCCATTGGAGTAAACAACCCAAACATTAAACGACCTTTGAACAGACGAGAGAAAATCTTAGGTGGAATTTCACAAATTAAGTAAATGTTGATGCCAACTTTTTAATTTTTCTCTCAACATCAAAGGAAAATGATGAAGCTACTGCCTAGTGGCTAGAGCAACACATTCATTGGACTTGAGTTGTGAAAAATCAAACAGTTGGATTACTTCTCAACTCAGCCTTTGCTTGATGTATCCCAAGCCAAGAAACAATGATGGCAAAATAATAGCCTGCAACAGCAAGAATTAAAAGTTCAACAACTTCTACGAAAATTACATTTAGAAGCCAGAGTTGCTGCTTACACTTCTATTTATTGGTTAAAATCCAGTCTCAAATGCAGATTTTAGCTTATACAATACTCTTAATATATCTAAGGGAGGGAGAATGCACAACCAGTGAACAATATTTGTAGTAGTATGATTGCCTGCTGCTGATTTATACTTTCATTAAGCCAATGTACGATGAAAAACCCAGTAAAGTCTTCAAACCATCAAACATTATTGTAGTATCATGATCACTCACTGCTGATTTACACTTCATTAAACCGTTTTGAGATGACAAAACCATCAAGGTCCTCAAATAACACTTCAAATCACCTGCACTCAAAAAAGTCTGAAATGGATAACCAACACCAAATTCTCAGTGACTCAGCTTCAATTTCAAAGAGGCAAGATAACATCATTACTTAACATTATTCTTTCTGGCATACTATTTAAGTGTAAATCTTCAAGGTTTTAGCTTTTCAAGTTTTGCATTTACTTGTTTAAGTCCTGAATGTTCTAGAATACCCATCCAAGAATATGAATTAATTTTCTGCTCATTCTTCAGCATAGTTCACCTAGAATTTTACTCTCGTGTCAAATTCTATCTAAGGAGATAAACTGCTCACACCTTAATTTCCTATCATTGTTATACCACCCAGACCTAGCTTAAGCATCTAGCCATGGATATTTTTGTTTTTTTACCCTTCTACAAACTTGTATAGAACCCTATGCATAAATCCAATGACATTTTCCTCTCTCTGTTCATTCCTTCACATTTTAGTCATGAACTGAAACTATTTGAACTTAGTTAGAACTTAGAACATTAGCATGATTAGACATGAAAATTATATCTTAGGTTGCAAAATGCAAACAGATGCAAAATATCACACATGTATATCTATTTAGCAAAGACACTAGAATTAGGCAAACAATAAAAGAATGCAATCACAATTCTATGATTATTGAAAGTAGTAACTTATAATGTAAAAAAGAACAATACTTAGAAACAGTAATCTAATTGAAAAAGCCTTCAAAATGGTCTTTCAATCAGAAGACATTCTTAAAAATGGAGATCCGCAAGCTAAGTGACAAAAAACGTTGGAATAGGCTTGTTGCTTATTCAGAGATAGCTAGCAGAACACTCAATGCAAGTGAACAACAGAATTCTCTTAATTCTTGAAATTAAATTATCTAAGAAAAGCTGCATAGTTTCAACAAGAACACCTCATCGAAAGTCATTCCAATAATAGCTTTAACTTTGTCTTTGTGGGTTCTGATTTCTGAGTATCATTCCTCCAAAAAGGCTATTGTTCTCCCTGGAATCTATTTAATTGAATTAGTAATGTAAAAGGCTAAAAGCAATTGTTTTTAAGGCTTCAGAAACTAAGTCAGTTGTAAATGCTACTATTTTTTTTTGGAATTAAACAAGATATGCTATAGACACACTTATTGAGAAGCAAAGGAGATGGACAGCAAGTAACCCAAAGTTGTCTAATCCCATTTGCCATAGGAGCTCTGAAATTAGGCATCTGATACTTCAATTTGACAATTCTCAAAATCTGGAACAATTCTCAAAATCTGGAACAATTTACCGAGTTTTTTACTATTGAGAAACAGAGTATTAATTCATATTCGTTTCAAAAAACATGTATTGAATAGATTCACCAGGCAAACAACATCAATTTGAAGACCAAATTAAATCAAGTGAATAAGAAATGGAAGTTACCTACCTAAAAGTGTGAAGGAAGATAATTGGACAAAATTCCAACATCAGGGAACGCACAATCAGTAGCATCCTGGTGGGTAAATCCTATTTCCATGCCAACACTATTAAAGCTTCTACCTGTGCAGTCCATCAGCCCTCCAGGCTCTCTCACTTCTGTCAAATGCGAAGGGGATGACAAATGAGAAGATGACTCACTCACAGTGACTGGCGAAGTATCATTCTTTGATGGTGTGGGTAGCTGGAAGCGACAGAGAGGACATGAGTTGTGATTGGAATTAAGCCAGGGGAGAATGCAATCAGGATGGAACAAGTGATTGCAAGGAAGGAGCTTTGCATCGACATCGATGACAAACTGGTCTTTGCAAACTGCACAAAGAAGTACTGGGTCGTCGTCCATTCCCTCCAGAAAGGAAGATGTGATTTTGATTGTGGGAAGAATGGAGTCGATAATAGTATCGTCATCTGAAGGATTGGTGTCGGTGAAAAGTGGGAGAAAGAAGCGGCGGAAGGAGGGACTGTCAAGAAAGAAAGTGTTGGTGTCGGTAGTGGTGGTGGGGATATCCATGAGTTCAAGATGGTCGGAGTGGCAGTGAGGGCAAAGGGGAGGAGGATCAGTGGCGGTGGCGGTGGCGGTGGCGGTGGTGAGGAGGTGGATGCTCATATCACATTCGTGACACCAGTAAGTTTGGTGGTGTCTTTGGGTGGATGACATTTCTTCTGTTTCTGTTTCTGTTGAATTGAGCCTCCTTTCCTTTCCTTTGTCTTCTTCTCTTCTATAAAAGTAATAAAAGAGTGAACTTTTTTATAGTTTGGTATGTGTTAGGAATTAGGAAGGAATTGGAGAGGTTGAGGGTGGGGGTGGGGTGGGACCCATTTTTATCTATGTTAAAGATGTGGGGTCTGTCTGTTTTACATGTTCTTTTCCTCTTTGCAATTTTGCTATTCGTCCAGACGTTTAAGTTGGTTAACGTTTGTTTTCCCATATCTGTCGTCTCTTAATTCTGATATAAAACTCCTTTTTAGCTTCTGATTATTATTGGTTAATTAATCGGAAGTTAGCTCATCAACAACTGTATTAGGACTGATTAGGGTTTCTCTGCTACATTGAAAAAGCCCCATCTTTTCTACTGCTCATTAACTCACCACCTCATTCATATGTTAATTTCCTTGAATGCTTTGGTTCCTAATCTCTTAAGGTTAGATCTTTTTTCCTTTTCTCTTTGCCTTTCTGTTACTGCTTTTTTTCTATACTCTCTTATCGGATCACTGTTTGGTGCTGCCCATTGTATCTGTATTTCAAATCCTTTCGCCATTTTCTCCTGTTTGCTGAAGCTAAAATACTGGTTTGAGACTGAGGATGAAACTTATACCATCAGACCGTGGAAGCTTTTGTAAAAATTGTTGAATATTGATGCTTCTCATCAATCATTTCTCTGTCACCATTCTTCTTTTTTTTCCTGCTTTTGCTCTCAATATATTACTCATAATCTACAGTAAATATGGCACAATATTCTTTTTGTTTATGGCTTCAAAGAAATTTCTGGTTGTTGCATAGTTGCTTGCAGTTTTCAAATGCAACAAATTAGAGTCTGTAGTTGAACTTTCTTGATTTTGTTTTTAGGGTTGTACATTGGCTATTTCAACTTCAAAGGTAGTGATTATTGCATTGCATTGCTCCTTTTTCTTTACCTGGCTTTTGGGTTCAAATTGCCACTGTATGTCTTTCATGTGCAGTTTGACAGAAATGAGCTTTGTTTAAATGTCTTCAAATGGGTCTACATTGGACAAATAATACATGATTGGAGCTGCTGGCTCACTTCCATTCACATATTTGGAGGATCCTTATTTCATTTTTTATAGCAAATGTTCATTATGTTGTGTGTATGTCAAAGATGGTTTCTTTTTGTTTTTGTAGTAAAATAGCTTCAATTGCTATCTTTTTCTATCATAGTTATTGTTATGCAATTTTAGCTATGCCATTAGCATTTAGCATTTAACCATTTCAAAATTTTAAGCTTGAATCTTTTTAGCTTACTATGATTGCTTGGATCACGCCTCTTTAATTACATCTGTATTCAGATGGAGTGTTAAAGCATGTGATTAGGTGGGTAGCAGAGGTACTATGGCTGCGGTTTAGTTCAGGGAGGCAATTTGCGGCTTATGGATTCAACTTTTATTTATTTTTCTTGCAATATAACAAGCAAATTAGTATAGGAAGAATTGAGGGGATAAGTTGTCTGTTGCAATACGAAGGGGTTTCTTGTGAAAGTTAAATTCTCTTAAGGTGATATTTCCTTGATTGTTTTCATTTAATCCTTACTCTCATCCTTTTGTTGTCAATATATGATAAAAGAATGTTTAGTCACTCCTTTAATGTATTGCCTATATAATATTTTAACTGATACACAAGGTTTATCTTTGCAGTGATTAACTAGGTGTACTTGATTGGTTTGATCCCCATTCCCCTTTATCCAAGGGCAGACTGAGGCTTTCAATCACGAAGAAATGGATCAACGTGAGAGGAAGGATGAATCAGGTGAGGTTGTTTTCAGTATTAAATCCTTGATACAGGTTTCTTCAGATCTTTTAAGTAAGATCACCTGGTGCTTCTTGAATGTTTGTTTTATTAATGTTACGAATTACTTATGTACAGTATAGGTTTCTCTTCCTGTAATTCACATAGTTGATATGCCGAATATTCCTTCTGAAATCTCTGAAAAGTGCTTTGATGTAACATCCCAGGCCCTTTATTTCTCTGTTATAATTTCTTTTCACAATTTCCAAGTTCCTATTTCTGATTTATTCTGTTATTATCAAGGTTCAATTGTTCATCTTACCTACTTAAAACATCAAACAGTATAAACTTCAAACAGGGATGAAAGTTTATGACAGATGGTGCCCTTGGATTTTTCGCAAGTGGTGAAGAGCTGGTTGAAATGGGTCTCTAATTAACTCTTACCAAGTACACTAATTGTAGGGGTAGATGACTAGAAAATTTTCTACTAGAATTAACCTTTATTTCTTTGAAACTACTTTTTTATTTTCAAATATCTTTTAAAGCTGCAATAATAGAAGTTGAAGGGTTGTAAAAACCCTACTCTTTGATGGAGTGTTCGGCTTTCACAGCTTCCCACTCTTAATGTTAAGGTCCTTTTGTTCCTAAAGGTTTTTGTGTTTAACTCAAATATTTAAATCATTAAACTTCATATTTTTATATTAAAGTTTGCAAATACCTTATTGTTTTTGTTCCTGAATTAGAGGGAGCAAATAAAATGCCTTATTGATATTGAAGTATGAGAATGTTTTTAATTCTCTTCCCAAAATCCTACTTCAGAGGGACATGACTAGGCAATGGCAAATGATCAGTTGGGATTATTGGATTTATGTTATACCTTTACAATATTGCAAAGTTTCATTCATGTAGACTTGATTTGGAGTAGGATCTAAACAAAGGTTTATTAATAAATATGGGATTGGCCCCCATTCTTATCTATATAACTAGGATTCTACCTTAATCTAACTCAAATTGTTGTTCTCTTGAGTCTTGACCTGTTTATAAATGACCTTGAACTTCTAGAAAAAAAAGTCGATGGCTTTGATCTCTGAAAGGTTTTATTGTGTGTATGAGAGCACAAGGCATTTGAAGAAAATGGTTCTTCCGTAGATGGTTCAACATTTGTACTATTTGATTACTCAATTTTCTAGCACTTTGGCATTTTAAGCCATCCTAGTAAATGATATACTCTACTTGAAAGTAGAGTAGAGACTCATTATAGGATCCACCTTAAATACTGTTGATTTCATTGACAAGGGCTTGAGTGATTATGTTTCTTCTTATTTTTATATTGGTTTGATTTAGGACTAGAAAGGTATTAACTGATGTAGGAAAGCTTTGGTGTGCTAGTATTTAGTTTACTGAAAGCCTGTGTTTGTCATTCCCCCTTTTGATATTTCCAATTTTTTTTGTAACAACTGTGAAAGGATTTTCCTTGATTCACTCCTCACTTGCTTTCAAATGAATGAATTGTAAAAATAACATACCTTTCTGCCTCTTATTTTTCCTGAATATTACAATCTGAACTTTTTTTTGTAATGTATCCTGGATCTTAAACAGGTTTGTTGCTTTCTTATTGTGTCAGCATATTTACATCATGCAGATCTTTTCAAGAACATTACAATTATAAGTACTGAACCTTTAAGTGTGGACACTGAAGAATTTGAGACCCCCTTTAAGCGAACCAAAACGATGTCTAAGGTGTGGGATGTTTTTGAGAAACTTCCGGTGCTACCAAATGGAGATATAAAGGCAATGTGTAAGTCTTGTAAGAAAGTTTATTCAGCTAAACCATCTGGTGGTACTTCACATTTAAAACGTCACATGGAAGCATGTGTTAAACGGGTTAATCATGCAATAAAAGAATATACATATTCTCCTGATACTTTAACAGATGCAACTACATCCTTAAAGAATGCTAAATTTGATTTGGATGAAATTAAGAATGCTAAATTTGATTTGGATGAAATTCGAAGGGCACTTACAGTGATGATTGTCCTTGATGGAAAACCATTGAGGATGGTTGAAAATGTGGGTTTTAGAGGTCTAATGGCTGTTGCATGCCCTGAATTACAAATGATGAGTGTGAGAAACATTAAAAAGGATATCATGTCCATGTATGCCATGGAGAAGGAAAATGTTTGTGCATTGTTGGCAACATGCCCTGGTCGAATTTGTTTATCATCTTGTAGGTGGAAGTCCAGTACTGATGATTATTATAATTGTGTCACTGCAAACTTCATAGACCACGAGTGGAAATTGCAAAAAAGGATTTTACGATTCAAACTTGTACCACCTCCATATGATAGTTTGTCTATTGGAGATGAGATAACTTCTTGTATGGTCCAGTGGAATATTGAACACAAAGTTTTTAGCATTACATTGGATTGCTTGTCAGTTGATGATTGTGTGGCTTCCATTCTTAAAGCACGTTTTGATGCAAAGAAGTATCTTCCTTGTAATGGTGTGTTTTTTAATGTGCGTTGTTTTGCTCAAATTATGAATTCAATTGTACAAGCTGGTTTTGATATCATTAAGGAAATCATTAGAAAATTACGTCTTGGTGTCAAGTATGTGAAACAATCGCCACATAGGAAGAAAAACTTTTATATCATTGCTAAAAATTTGAATTTGGATACTAGGGAAAAGTTGTGCATTGATTGTCCTTCTAGTTGGGATTCTGTGTACCGCATGCTTGAAATTGCTTTCCACTATAAGAGGGCATTTCTTTACTTGGGGGAACAGGATAGAAATTTTATCTACACTCTATCAGAACATGAGTGGGAAAAAGTTAGTATCCTGTGCAGATTTTTGAAGGTCTTTTATGAGGTAGCTCACATGTTTTCAGGAAATAGATATCCGACTGCTAATTTGTATTTCAAGGGGGTGTGGAAGATTCATAGGAATTTATTGGAAGTAGTGACCGGCCCAGAAAATTTCATGACTTCCATGGTCAAGGAAATGCTATTGAAATTCACTGAATATTGGTCTGAATGCAGCCTAATATTGTCATGTGCTGCAATCTTGGATCCACGGTACAAGGTCAAGTTTATTGAGTACTGTTATACTAAACTTTATGGTAGTGATGCTCAGCAGTACATTCATACCATTGTTGACAGCCTCCATAGGTTGTTTAATGAGTACAGCAAAAATTCTTCTTCCATATCCAGCATTGGTGCAGGACCTGCAGTTACCACTAATGTCTCTTGTGATGGATATTACAGTGATGGATTTGAAGACTACAAGACATTCCAAAGTGCTAGTTTTCAGACTCAAGTGCAGAGGTCTGAGCTGGATCTTTATTTAGAAGAGCCCAGCCATGATCTAAATAGTGAAATAGATGTCCTAGAATATTGGAGGTCATGCTCAGCCAAATGTCCAGAGCTTTCAAAAATGGCTCGTGATATTTTGACAATTCCAATATCCACAATCGCTTCTAATAGTGTGTTCAACCTGTGTTGTCCAGTTATAAACCCTTGTCGAAATTCACTAAATGAAAAGACAATACAAGCCTTGGTTTGTCTTCAAGATTGGCTGCAGCCATATGGCAGAGCAGGTAATTTGACTGTGTTTCCAGCTTTAAGTTTCTACTACCTCATGCATATCATCTAATTCATTTACAACATTTTTTTTCCCTTTTTTGAGAATGAAATTTATTACATCTTGTATAGGGCAATCTGGGTATTTAGAAAGTCTGGCTGATGATGACTGCTCCAGTTCAAATGATGGGGATGACGATGATGATACTGACTAGGCACTCCAAATTCTGTCAATTTTCTATGAAATGAGATGATTGAAAAAGGTTAGTTGATGACATTTTCAATTTGTGTACTAAATTTCCTAAGCAAATCCATATGATACCCCATAGTTTCTTTTATTTTTTAGTTCTTTCATCTGCTAATAAGCTGTTTCCTTGGCTTGAATACTCGTGCCGCTGATCTACACTTGATTGAAATTGTTGGATAAAATTTATTGTGCAGGTTTCTCTTTTGGAAGGTCTTGTAAGGGATTGGATTCAGAACTGTACTCATGGGGTGGATGATGATAGTGTTTGTCAAGAAGGAAAGTGAAGGAAAATTGCAATAAGAAAAGAAGAGGAGAAGAGTATCCAGAGAAGGCTTGGAGAGGAATTGGGGAATTTTCTAGAAAATCTTTGCTGTAATCATAACTGCCATTCTTCAATACAATCCACTCTTTTTATACTTGTAGGTAATCAAGGTCAATAGCTTCTTAATTCTTGATCCAGTAATATACTTGTTATGTGCTGAATGCGGACAAGCTCAGTAGATACCAATTAGTTGCTGAATAATTAAATGAAACTGAAACTGAATGCAATTAAATGTAAACTCGGTTATTTTGAATTCAAGAATTCCAATCTCCTTCACTGTAGTTGCAGAACTTTAGTTATGATTACCCTTGTCCAATCATATCAAAATCTGTGAGAAGTTGTCTAAAAATTGAACTAGTTTGGTTATGCATTGGCATCAAATATATATAAATATCAATGGTGCATAAAGAAATGGAATTATATTATGATATTATTTATTTTTCATAACAATTGGAAAATGGAAGAAGATTGGCCAAAATTTATTTCAAATATTAAAAACAAGAAAGATAGCAAGTAACAAACAACAAAGGCCGCATAAGATTAAAAAAAAAAAAAAAAAAAGGCATTAGTTAAGCCGTAGAAGGCTGGTGAAGCTTGGAGGCTTCAAGATCGGCAGCTTGCTTGAGAAAACTCTGGTCATCATCTTCAAGAGCCATCTGAATAGGACTGGATCCCAATCCATCAGCAATAGCAAGCAAGATTTTCTTGACCTCAGTTCTAAACTCTTCAATATCAACAGTCCCACTCTTATCACAGTCGAAAGACTCAAAAATTGAATCATACAACTGGGTGAGTTGCTCTGGAGGCGTGGTCACGTCGACTCCAAAGTGGGTTTCTACCAATCGGAAGGACTCGAAAGCTCGCCGGAGTTCAGAACGAGACAACACTCCATCTTTGTTGAGATCGAGCAAGGCGAAAGTGTCCTCCACGCTTTTCTTGAAGTGGGCTTCATCGTCAACGAAGTTACGTACTGTTGATCCATCGATCACCACCACTCCCATCTTTTTTTTTTTTTTCTTTTCTTGATTTCTTCTTCTCTCCTTGGTCTTTTTTTTGTTCTTGTTGAATACAAGGGTTTGTTGGGATATTTTCTTCTACCCTTTTATTACAGTGAATGGGGTATCATGCTTGGTGTTGGTGGCGTAAAAATGAGGCTACAAATGTATGGTATAGTGTCATTTCGTGGTTTGCTATTGGTATTGTGGTATCTATTCTTTCTTTCTTTCTTTTATTTTTGCAAATTATGATCCGGATTTAGATTTGTGGATAGCATGTGCCTGTCGACCAAGTCATTTACTAAGTTTTTGGGATATTATTGCCTCTTTTGAGTCTTGACCGCAATATTTGCTTGGTAATAAGT
>CATKHJ011115889.1:0-18328 GCA_949750685.1 Vernicia montana
TATATATATATATATATATATATATATATATATATATATATATATATATATATATATATATATATATATATATATATATATATATTATTAGAATTAAAAAAAAAAAAAAACAGTCAAACCGAACTAAATTTTTTTGGTTCGGTTCGATTCAGTTTTATATAAAGTTTGGTTTCGATTCAGTTTGTGTAAAATATATGTTTGATTTTTTAGTTTTTCAGTTTGATTTAGTTTTCAACCGAATCGACCTGCACAGGCCTAATATTCAATCTAGATAGTCCATTTTGACAGTAATATTGTTATACAATTGACTCCTATTAAATTTGTAGTGTTATGCTTAGTTTTTTTCTTTTTCAATAAAATTTATATTGATTTTAATGCATCCAAAAGTTTTTAAAAATGGGTGATTGATAGAATTTAAAAAATCAGATATATATATATATATATATATATATATATATATATATATATATATATATATATATATATATATATATATATATATATATATATATATACAGTAAATGCAGTGCATGACTATATTAGAAAGTATTACTCACAAAATTGACGAAATACCCAACTAGCCTCCTTGGAGCATCTGATAGCTACGAAGACGTCTGAAACGCCAATAATATTGTGAACTCTCACTTTAGCACCTCCAAAACTATTTCTAAACTCACCAAAACTGACCGAAATATCTTTCTATCAAAGCTGATATTTTTTCGATTTTTATCGGACTTCCTGTACCAGACAGCATTTTCCAGAAATTGACTCTTCTTCGAAACTGACACATTAGAAGACCAGCAGCCGCCTCGATTGGTCTCGCTCGTCCGCGCAGACCTATTGACACACATCATACTGACGCGTGTCAGTTGCATCAGTATGACGCTGGCACATTAGCGGGGTGCGCCCGCAGATCCGCCAGCGTTGTACGCGGGTCCTCGAGCCGCTCTGGCGGCCTTCCGCGAGCTTGTAACACGGACCCGCACAGACCATCCGCTGATCCGCGACCTTCCCTCACGAACGACCCCCTGTGCGCAGAAATGCCCCTTTTGCCCCTGTTTCAGATAACTTTTTTAAGCCATTTTTGGTCTTTTCACCCATTTTCATTTCTTATAAATAGCCCTTCCATTTTTTGTTTCAATTTACACCAAGAGTTAGTGTCGAATTTTCTACTACTCTCTTTCTCTCTCTAATTAATTAAACTCTCTTTGATTTTAATTAATTATTTTTAATTTATCTTCCACTGAATTCGATTAATTAATCATTTTAATTAATTAAAAATTGAGTAATCAATCCTTTTAAATTAATCTTCTTTAAAGTTAATTTAAATTCAATCCATCTCTCCGAAACGGAACTTCGATCCGGTAAAACCAATCGCCCATCACATATCCCAAAAAAAAAGGTATAAATTCTTATCCTCACTCAACTCCCAAACCAAATCAATCCAACCAAACTGATCAACCCTTAAACCCTTCCACCTCACCGTAGAACGAACTACGTGGGTTTTGATCCCCATCTAATGGGCACACTTGGAATCAAAATCCAAGTTTCAAATCCAAATCTCAATTAATCCCTTTCCCCTTTTAATTTATGCTCTCTTGTAAATTTTAATTGTTGCAATTAGTTACTTATTATTAAGGAGCGATTTTGTGGTTCTCCTAAAAAAATCTATAAGGATTAGAGAGAATACTCTCCTTAACTTATAAATGCTTTCAATTACCTACTATTTACTTCTTTTCATGCACTCATAATTATGCCATGATCATACATTATAATCTTCATTAATATTTGTCATTAATGAAATCAATTTTCAAAGTCAAATCAAACTTAAGAGCCAAATTGAAATTATATTAAAATCAAAAACCTAGTCCCCAAGCTCAACTTGGTTCGAAGACTAGTGACTTTATCCTTGGGTAAATTAATCAAAGATTAATGAATTGGAGTCAAATTGGGATTTTCCTTAATTTTTCCATTTAAATAAATTAGGGTGGCAACTCCCGAATCCTTTTCTAAAAAATCAAATCAAATCAATTTTTTGAGGCGATAGCCGCTTCCAATCATGAGCACTGAAACTCGTACCTTAACTCCCTTAAAAATCGCTCGTCTTTCTTTAAGGCATTTTTTCCCTAGCGATGGGAGGGGCGTTCGTGTGAGGCCTCACAGTTGACGACTCTACTAGGGAATAGTTGTCACACTTTTTCAAATAAAAGGAAAGCAAAAATAAGAGGATTACTATTTGGTTAGGTTTTTTTCCAAAATAATCTCCATTTGGCAACTAAGTTTAATTTGACTTTCATGCATCATTTTGTATAAAGGCTTTTTGCCTAACCTTAGATTTAGGAAAAATTTTGGATGTTGAGTAGCATTGGATCGACAGCTCTCTTTGATTATGTTGGGAGATAGCGAAAGCATTCTACCCTGCGACGAATCCCAGATCATTTCGGTGGTGTAACGAGCAATCCGTACCGTTGGACCCACGCGAGTCTCTTTGACTCACATGTGGTTAGGTATATCGATGCTCTAGTGGGACGGGGACCCGTAAACCAAACTACCTTTCACTGTTGTGCATATAGTTGCCTTAGCTTTGGACTTTAGGTTCCATGTACCGTTATAATCAAGACTTTTGTGTATGATCCATGAAACTCTTTTTGACATACATCATGACATTAACTTGCATACATGCATAAGAAACTCGAGAATAGAGTCTTCTCACCCTGTAAACCAAAATCGATGGTCCGTCACCCAAAAAACACCCAACACCAGTCCATCCTCAACTAGGTCATGGAAATGACCAATGCCACCACTACTCTTGCTCGTACCGAGCCCACTTCCACTCAAGCTGGTACTAGCCATGCTCCTACTTTCACTACTCCCATTATCGATGTGACTGATAAAGGGAAGGCTTCTGAAACTCCTACCTCTACTGCTTTGGACTTAAATGCTACCGCCCCCTCCCCTACTGCGAATCTTTTTCAAAGTGGGGACTTCTCTAGCTTTCCCGAAGCTAAGAAACTAATGGAAAAATTCAAGGCTATAGAGAGAACTCTCAAAAACATCAAAAAGCATGGCGACATGATAAATGTTGACTCCTTAGCTCTCTTTCCAAATGCCCGGATTCCACCTAAGTTTAAGATGTTTGTCATGAACAAATTTAATGGCACCACATGTCCCAAAACTCATTTGAAGATGTACGTGGGCACCATGAGACCTTTTGGAGTGGATGACGAGCTCCTTGCTCAGTTATTCTAACAACATCTGACTGGAGCCGCAGTCAAGTGGTTATTAGATCTTGACTAGAACAACAAGAAAAGTTAGGATGACATATGCAATGCATTTGTTAAACAATACCACTATAACATTGAGGTGGATGTCACCCGCCGAGATCTAGAAACCACTAAACAAGGGCCAAGAGAATCCTTCACCGCGTTCCTTATAAGGTGGAGGTCTAAGGCAGTGCAAATGGTAAATCGCCCATCCAAAGAAGAGCAAATTGACATCATTGTCAAAAATCTCCTTTCCCAATACCAGGTCCATCTGCAAACCCAATATCTTCCATATTTTTGAGCTCTCATCATTACTGCCTCTAAGATTGAGGATTTAATCCAATCCAGCCAAATCAAAGATGAATCCTCAAACTTGAGGCATTGCAGAAACACTAATTACACTTCCAATACTACTCAATCTGCCACCCATAAAAGTGGAGAAGTAAATGTTGTCTCTTATCACCAGCCAATGAGGTTAGAGACAAGGAGAAATTTTTCTATACTCGGCATGCCTCTGAGAACTGTTTATAAGAAGGCTTTAGGGGCTCATCTTGTGAAGCCTTTAGAGCTAAAAGCACCCCCTAATCCTCTACCTAGGAACTACAATGCTAATGAACACTGTGACTATCATTAGGGGCTGGGGCATAAAATTGATGATTGCAAGGCCTTAAGGCATAGGATCCAAGATCTCATCGATAATGAAGACATCATCACCCCCAAACCCAATCCCAATATCGCAACAAATCCTCTCTCAAAGCACCAGCAAAATGTCAACTTCATTGCTTTTGATGAACCTGAAACTGATCCTCTCTTTATGATCCGCCTTACTCTGGACTATTGCTACATACTAGATTTGAATGATTTCATTGATGAAATCGACGCAATTACCCGAAGTGGGAGAATCCTTTCGGTCCCACCACAACCTACCATACCAGAAGAGACTATTCCAATGAACCAGAGTGTTCCTCCTCCCGCTGAAAAGATGAAATCCCACAATGTGCTTGAAAAGGATTCCATCTTGAAGCAATTAAAGAAAACCCAGGCTAATATTTCCATTTGGAGCCTCATTCAATCCTCTTACCCTCATTGCCACGCTCTTTGTAAGGCTTTGAAGCAGTGTCAGGCTCCAATTGATATCTCGCTGGAAACCCTTGTGGCATCCTTGAAAAACACAACCAAATCCATGTCTATCTCCTTTAGTGACCATGATATTCCACAAGGAGGAGAAAATCACAATTAAGCCCTTTATATCACTGTGATGACCCGAGGCAAAACTGTACCTATGGTGTTAGTAGATAATGGGTCTGCACTGAACGTCTGCCTACAAAAAGTGGCTAGCTGCCTTGGATTAGAGGCTATGGATTTCACTCCTTCAGACCAGGTTGTGAGAACCTATGATAACACCAAAAGGGAAGTCTTAGGTGTTTCCACTCTGAATGTCACTATTGGACATGTCACTATGCCTATCTCTTTCCAAGTGATAGACGTCCCAGCTTGCTTTAATCTCCTCCTTGGAAGGCCATAGATCCATCAAGTTAAAGTTGTCCCGTCCTCTCTCCACTAAAAATTGAAATTTCCCCATGGTACAAGTATCATAATAGTCAAAGCTGATGTACATGGGAAGAATGACATTCCTAGCTCTGTTCCAATCTTGGAGATCAAACCGAAACCCTCTGATATCCCTCTGTCAGGCTTTTCCTTCGATATGATTCATTTTATTCAAGGGGAAGGTAAAGAATTTGTTCCTTTTGACTTTGACCCATATGGCAATGTGACTGTTGCTAATATGATGAAGAAAATGGACTATTTTCCAGATCTAGGTCTGGGAAGAAACCAACAAGGGATCACTCGATTCCCGGAGTCCCCCGTTGCCACTCCTCCATTTGGCTTAGGCTATGAGCCCAAACCAGAGGACATAGCAGAGTTGGAAGAAAGAACCAAGTTAAGAGGTGTTGCCAAGAGGCGAGGTGAAATTTATGATTGGCCTATGCGCCCTTACTTCAAGACCTTAAATGGGTATTTTGTGAAAGAGGGGGAAGATTTTCCTTATTGTGCTTTTTTCGAACCTTGGTATTGCCCCATATCTAGAAAACTAATCCCTAGATTTGAAATTTTCTTTGATATCAGACTCAGTCTAGAGGAGTGTGAGCTAATTTATCTACTGGAGGAGGATTGGGAAGCAAGCATAGAGCCCTCTCTCTTTGAATCCATCCACATGGTCACTGAACACCCAGAACTTGATCCTACCAAGTTCATCAATCCATCTCAAGCTCCACCCAATAACTGGTATTTTGAGAAGAGCACCGGCCCTGTTATGCCCCTATCTGAGTCTTATGAGTCTATGTCTAAGTCTTTCGAATTTGAGTCTAAGTCCTCTGGGTCTGTCCAGTCTGCTTTTGAAGTCGAGTCTGTCAAGTTCAAACTTGTAACCCACCCTACATGTGGGCTTATCCTTTGATGTAACCCATGATGATGGGAACTTTATTAGCAATAAGAAGTTTGAGTTTTTTGCTTACTTTCCTGACTCTCTATGCCCTACTTCATCTAATTCATCCTTAAATGAGACATCTAAAAAAGAAATAAAAAATGAAAATGGCAAGGAATCAATCAATTATGGCACAGAGGAAAATCCCAAAATCACATACATTACATCTGCATATCATAATACACAGGCATTGATCGAAAAGGTTCATCAATTCTTGGATTGCTTTGTATAGGAACCCAAGGATATGGTGGGGGTAGATCCAAGTATCATGGTTCACAAGATCCCAACCTATGAACACATGAAGCCTGTTAAACAAAAGTTGCGCATAATGACGACAGAATAGTCTTTGAAGATCAAAGAGGAGGTAACTAAGCTACTAGATAATTAGTTCATCGAGCCAATCACTTACCCTTCATGGTTGGCCATTATAGTGCATGTCCACAAGAAGGATGAAAAGGTCCAAGTATGTGTTGATTACAGAGATCTCGACAAGGCTTGCCTGAAAGATGACTTTCCTTTGCCCTAAATTGACTTATTGATAGACCGTATGACATGAGCATTAGTGGTCTTCTTGACCGACCTCTATGCAGGCTACAACCAATTTCAGGTATACCCTCATGACAAGGAAAATACATCTTTCATGACAGAATGGGGCACATACCATTATCGGGTCATGCCTTTTGTTCTGAAGAATGCCGGGGCAATATACCAGAGAATGGCAACTACCATCTTTCATGACACGATGCACAAAGATGTCTAAGTATATGTGAATGACATGGTGGTGAAATCTAAAACCCCCGAAGGGCATCTAGAAGCCTTAGAAAGATTTTTCTTGAGACTCAAACGGTACAACCTCAAGCTGAACCCAGCCAAGTGTGTCTTTGGTGCCTCCTTAAGCGTGTTCCTTGGACACCTAGTCAGCCGATGGGGTATAGAAGTGGATCCTGTTAAGTCAAAGGCAATTATAGAAATTCCACCTCCTAAAACTGAAAAGGAAGTCAGAGGTTTCCTGGGCCACCTACAGTATATTAGTCGTTTCATTGCACAATTGGTTGATATCTATGAACCGATTTTCAAACTATTAAGAATTGGAGCCTCTAAGCAATGGAATGAGGAATGCGAAAGAGCCTTTGACAGAATCAAGGAGTACCTGCTAAATCCGCTTGTACTATAACCCTCGAGGCCAGGTTAGCCTTTACTATATTTATCTGTTACTCTAGAAGCTATAGGTGCAATGCTTACTCAAAACGTCCCAAACTCTTATAAAAAAAATGCCATCTATTACCTAAGCAAACATATGTTGGCTCACAAACTCAGCTATAATCATATTGAGCAACTATGCTTAGCTTTGGTATGGGTATGTCACAAACTACAGCATTACCTATGCTCATACACAACCTATGTGCTAGCTGATAGGAGCCCTTTGAAATTACTTATGGAGAAGCCGGTTCTTGACAGCAAAATGACACGATGGATGGCAGTACTTGTAGCATTCGACCTGAAGTATGTTCCGAGGAAAGCAGTAAAAGGAAGCATAATCGTTGACCAACTGGCTGCAGCCCCTATAGAGGGTGAACTATTGGAGCTTGAATTCATAGATGAGGATATCCTGACCATAGACCTTGAAGTATGGAAGCTATTCTTTGATGGTGCGTCTAACAGCAAAGGCTATAGAGCCGAAATAGTTCTTGTCACCCTAAAGGGAGATCACCTACCCATGGCAATCAAGCTGGCTTTTGAGGTGACCAATAATGAGGCTGAATATGAAGCATGCCTGGCCAGCTTAAAGGTGGCCATCAACATGAGAATAGATTACCTTGAAGTCTACGGCGACTCAAACCTGATTGTCTCCCAAGCCTTTGGCAAGTGGAAGATAAGAGAAGAGCGTTTGGTTCCTTACCATCAACATTTAAATGATTTAGCCGAAAGTTTTCAGGAACTCTCTTTTCACTACCTGCCAAGGTTGAAGAACTTGTTCGCCGATGCTCTAGCCACCTTAGCTTCAATGATAGATATGAGTGACAATGAAATACATAGGCCTGTTGTCATTGAAGTGAGACGAAAACCTGGATATTACACTATGTGTATGAATCTTCTGCTAGCTGACACCAAACCTTGGTTTTGGGAAATTCTCAACTACATTCAAAATGACAAATACCCTGAAGGAGCCTCCAAAGTGGACCGGAGGACTCTGAGGCAGTTAGCTGCTAACTTCATACCCAATGGGGATGTGTTATACAAGAGAGCCTGCGACAATATCCATCTGCGATGTATGACTGAAGAGGAAGACCAGCAGTGTAATGCCCTAGGTTTTTCTCTAATTAACACGTACTTAATATGAGTATATGTATACGAAATATGAGTGAATTCATGAATATAGTTTGTTTTAAGGTTTAAGAACCTAATAAGATTTATTATAGAATCTTAATTACATAAGATGTTATTAATAGGTATTAAATGTCTATATATGTATATGAGTGTTAAGAATTATTATTGATGAATAAATGATGACTAATTAAATAATAATTAATAATTAGAAATAAGAGTGTGAAATAATATAAAATATATATATTAAAATTTTGAATTTTGAATAATGAAGGTAATAAGGAAATAGCAAAGTGGAAGTTGGAGACTCGCTCAATGATGCTGGCCGGATTTGGATTAGCAAAGAGAGGCGCCAATACTATAAATCATGAGATAAATTCTTCTTAATCATCTTTTGTGAAAATAAAAATCTTCCTCTGCTAGTTATATTTTTATAATACTAATAATTCCTCCTCCATTCATTTTAAACTAATTTACTATAAATCACCAAACCAAAAAATATATATATATTCATATCACCACGGAATTCATTTCTTTTTATCACCTCTCATCTCTCTGAAAAGAAAAGAAGAATACACTTTCTTCTTCTATTCATCTATGTTCGGCTACTCTAGCTAAATTGGAGGAGACAACTTCGCAATGTAAGTTTTTAATAAGACTTCTTCTTTCCATATTCTAAATATATCTCTTAAAGTTCTATTTGATTGTCATGAAGAAAATTCCCTTTTCTTCTTCTTCATGGGATTCAGCCATGCTATCTCTAAAGGGGGAGCCTTTGTTTGTTTATAAACAAGATGAAATAAACATATGTGAGTTTGAAATTAGAAATAGTCTTGTCTAAAGACTTATTGGTGATGATGAACAGTATTTAAGATTTTTAACCTTGAATTTTGGTTAACTAAGGGGGAAGTGAATTTTAAATTTTTTTAATTTAATATAAATAGATATATGAATTTGTAATGTTACATAAGTGATGGATTAAGGCTTGAATTGAATAGAATCACAAAGAAAGTTTGGGTCTCCAAATCCTAATTTCATAATTTGATATAAATTAATAATTGAATTCCTAATTGTATGTGTATGTTAGATTTCAAATTCAAGTTAAGAGAAGCTTGAAAATTGGTTAGGTTTTCCCTCTAACCCCAATCGGCCACCTTAGAGATTTAAAGCCTCAAGTCTATAATTTAGTTTAGAACAAGAATTGATATAGTTAAATGTTAAAAGATAAGAATTTAAAATGGATCCTTAAGTTGAAGTTGAAGTTGAAAAGATGCAATACTTAAGTCAATCTAGATTCAACCAAGATTATAGATTAAGATTGGATGGACTGAAAATGGTGTAGATATATGCTGAATTTTGTTTTTAAAAAAAAACTAATAATAAATAAATAAATGAGATCTATTTGGCCACCCTAAGAGTTTAGGGATTCGAGATTTTAATTTTAAATAATATATGAATATGAATCCATGATAATATGCTTATGACATTTATAAAGTGAAAATGAGAATTTAGATTAATATTCTCTAACTTTAATTAGGTATGGTACAGCTACATTAAAGTTTCTAAACCCAAATCCTATAATTAATATAAACAGATAATTCAACTTATAATTGTATATTTGTACTAGAATTTGACTCAAATGGGAAAGTGATTAGAAAATTTGTAAAGGATTTGGCTAGTAATCATTCAACCATTCCTAATGAGACTAGGGTTTATTAGTTAAATTTTTTTTTTGATAGTGTACATGAGGCAATCATATATAAAATAAAAAGAATATGAAATTGAAATTCATAAAATGAAAATATAATGACATAAAATGTAACTTAAGGTCATATGGCCTTCATGGAAAATGTGTGTATGAATTATCTTAAATTGATTTGAATAGTTGTAATAAGTGATCTTTAAATATTAAAATTGAGTGGATCAGTTGAATATAAGGTTATATAAGATTAGAAACTAAGTTAAATAATAGAGTTGTTAGTTGGAAGTTGGGATGAGGTTAATTTACTTGGAATTTTAAATGTTAATGTGTAATGTGTAATGTGAAGATACAATCACTGATATAGAATCAAGAGGTAATCAAGAGAAAAAAGGAGATCGTGAAGGTGATAATTATCCATTCTATCTCTGTTGAGATTTAAGAGTTTAAGCAAAGTAGGTGAGTAAATAATTTACTAGTATGATATAGGCGTTCTCATTTCCTTCTATAATGTTTGCAAGCCTTCATGCATACAAAAAAAAAAACTCACTCTTTATTATTGTTATAGAAATCCTTGATCTTTGAAGATCCTAGCAATTTATAAATTTCTTGATTGACTAAACTCAAATTCATTATTATAAGTTGTCATTGCTAGGGTTTCCCAATGATATTGGTCACCTTATTAGTGATCCAAATGATTTATATTATTATTGAATTCATATTATTTCGACGCTAATTTATATGCCTATTGTCATTTGAACACATCTAAATGATACTTGATATATGTGATATGTGGAATTTCTTTCAAAGTAGAAATTCCCGACTGAAATGGGTAATACATCAGACTGTGTGCACACTGGAAAACCTGCGGATGGGGTGTATGCATCCGAACCTCAGCTAGGAGGGGTGGTCCTAGCCGTAAGACTTGATCAGTCTTATGCTCTATATGTGATATGTGAGAGTAAGTAAGGCACAAGCCGCTACTCAATCTTGTATGTGGGAAGCACTCCGCTTCTAAATTGCTTGATTTATGCTAAAGATATATGAATATGATTCTTAAATGCCATTTCATACGAAGTCATTGATACCATTACTTGTTTTTTTTTTCCCTGCTTGCATATCATATTAGTGGATTATTTGCTCATTGAAATTATTCTCACCTCGTGGTTTATATTTATTTTTTAGGTGCTATATAGAAATGAGCAAGGAATTCTCAAGTTCCTTCTTCACTTGAGAAAAAATAAGCAATTAAGGTTTATATATTGTTCTTTGACTTTAAGTAGTTATGTAATTTGAAATTGTCATTAGAACTCCATGGTCAACCTGAGTATAGTATTATGGGATATTGAACTAGGATTGTACAAATAATGTTAAGAACGAATAACTATGATGTGATTAATAAGTTTTAATGATGTTCACATAAGAAGATGAATGATGTTTATAAGTAATAAATATAGCATGTGAATTGTGGAGTATATGATATGTTATTGAAGTTGAGGGTATAAAGTAAATGATTTGAAGTATTAGTGTTACATGCAAGTTTCATATCTTGTGATATGAGTTATATTTACCCGGCAATTTGCCGAATTCTTATTGGAATAGTAGTAGTGAGTGGGTTCTACGGGTGTTTGGTGCCCTAACAGTTACCCATGCCCTAGGACTGTCGCGACTCCTGAGTTGGGTCGTGATACTAGTATCCTCAAGCATACTGACTATGGGCTTGTGCCTAGCCTCTAGGATCTGTGAGTTGAAACACTCTGAAATATTATAGTTGACCATTGGAGACTTGCATCTATTACTGAAATAGGCCCTACACCAATTTGAAGGTAGATACATCAATAGATCTTATCCTACCTTCTTACTTACCTAAAAATATAGACAAAATAAAAACATTAAACATTCTCATAATTAAAATAAGAAAAACAATAATTTACATATAATAAATTTCAATCTAATTGAGCCCAATTTCTTTAAATTGTCATTAAATTCTTCTTCAAATATACTCCAAGCACATATCCAAAACTTTTTCTCACCAGTCCACTTTTAGACTAGTTTGAGTAAATGTGTCTAGCATAAAATATGTGCTTAACTTTAGGGAGTACATGAGTAACAACATCAATTAAGCCCTAGATGTACAAAAAAAAGTTATCAATTTAAGAGATATATATATATATATATATATATATATATATATATATATATATATATACAAAATTAACAAATACATATTAAACAAAATACATATTTACCTTTTGCCTATCAGAGATTACTATGTATTTGGAGCCATCACCAAGCTCAAGCTCTTGAGCCAGCTAGCAGATAAACCATCTCCAATCATGCTTATTTTCTTTATCAATCACTGCCCAAGCTATAAGCACCATTTGATCATTGGCATCCTTTTCAATAACTGTGAGTAATTGGCCTTTAGTCACACCTTTTAGGAAGCATCCATCAAGGCCTATTAAAGGTCTGCAGCTATTTTTCCAACCTCTTTTACATGCTTCAAAAAATATGAACATCCTCTTGAAGACCCTTCTTCCCTCTTTCAAAGACTTTTTACACAACTCTATCTCAGCCTTGTTGCCTGGGTTACTGCTCTTCATTGTTGCAGCATATGTAGCCAAGAATCCAAACTCAACCTTAAAAGATCCATCTAATTATTGTATAACTTTTCTTTTGGCTCTTTTGCATTTACCAAAACTAACATTAATCTTAAGCAATTTTTCTACATCACTCTTCATATCCTTTGTCCTGAACTTAGGGTTTTTGTATATTCTATCATTGAAGTACTTGGCCAAGTAATTTGCACTGGCACTAGGAAGTGTGTAATGCCTATAACACTTGTGTTCACTTACACTAGAGTTTTTACAGCCAATCCAGGTTTTTTGCCATCCTTAAAGATCAACAGCACAAAAGGATAGCCAACTTCATTCATACATCTTACCCTAATCCTATGGGGGTTCATTTGGATTAACCTTCAATTTTACCCCCAGTGACACTCCATAATCAGTTATGGTTGCTCTAGCTTCAGTAGCATTAGCAAAGGTCATTCTTAGCATAAAATAACCTTGTTCATCCCCCTCATCAAACCTAACCCTCTCTTTAGGTGGTACATTCTCTTCTACATCACTTTCTTCCTCACTGGGTTCATCACTTTTAGAGTCATGTTCTTGTGAGGCCTCACTCGAACACTCCTCCCCTCGCTCGGGAAAATGAAATGCTTTAAGGAAAGGCTAAGCGATTTTTAAGGGAGGTTTAGGTAAGGATTTCGGTGCTCAATATCGGAAGTGGCTATCGCCTCAGAAAATTGATTTAATTTTTGAAAAAGATTCGGGAGTCGCCACCCTAATTTATTTAAATGGAAAAATTAAGGAAAAACTCAATTTGACTCCAATTTATTAATCTTTGATTAATTTACTCAAGGATAAAGTCACTAGTCCTCGAATTAGGTTGAGCTCGGGGACTAGGTTTTTGGTTTTAAAATAATTTCGTTTTGGTTCTTTAGTTTAATTTGACTTTGAAAATTGATTTCATGAATGACAAGTATTAATGACGATTTATAATGCATGAGCATGGCATAATTATGAGATATATGAGAAAAATAAAGAGTAAGTATTTAAACATCCACAAGCAAAGGAGAATATTTTATCTAGCCCTTATGGGTACTAGGGAAATCACAAGATCGCTCCTTTACTCCAAAATAATTAAATTAACTAATAATTGCTTTAATTGAAATTTACAAGGAAAATATAAATTGACATTTTACATGAAAAATAAAAGGGGAAGGGGATTGATTGAGATTTGGATTTGAAATTTGGATTTAGATTCCAAGCTTGCCTACGTATCCCATTGAATGGGGATCAAAACCCACGTAGTTCATTCCACTATGAGGTGGAGGGGTTTAAGGATCGGTCAGATTTGATTGGGTTTGTTTGGTTTGGAGTTTGAGTGAGGCTAAGAGATTATACCTTCTTTGTGGGTTTATGTGGTGGGAGAGTGGTTTTGCCGGATCGGAGTTCCGTTTCGTAAAACGAGGTTGGTTAAAAAAAAGGATTAAGTTGCTTAATTATCCAATTTTAATTAATTAAAAAAATTAATTAATTAAGATGATTAATTAAAAGGATTAACTAATCAAATTGAGTGAAAACTAATTTAAAAATGATTAATTAATTAATTAAAATTGATTTTTAATTAATTAACTAATTGAGATTACTCAAAATGAGTGAGAGAGAGAGAAAGGAGCAAGTGGATAGCAATCAACAAATGCTCAAGGTGTGTTTTGAAAGGGAATGGATGAGGGTATTTATAGGAGTAGATGAGGGGTGGAAAAGATCAAAAAGGGCCTAAAGAGTGAAAAAAAATGAGGGGCAAAAGGGTCTTCTCAGTAAAAAGGTACCAAGCCGCCAAACACGCGTGAGGACCACTGCGTCCACGAGATGGTCTAGCGGAGTCCGCCGAAACACCTAGCGGACACGCTAGAAGGCCTGGCAGACGCGCCAGGCCTTCTGGCGGACGTGTCAGTACGGGACTGACACGTCAGCCCCGTACTAAAGCGTCTGACACTAACGCGTGTCAGTCGCATCAGTGCGGACGTGCCAGACAGACGTGTGGTGTCCACAAGCCGTTTGGCGCGTCCACAGATGCGCATCTCGGCGTCTGTGGGCATGGCTTGCGGACGTCCACGAGCCGTCTTGAGCTCCGGGCCTTTTCATCCTCCGGTTCAATTTTTGGGGTTTTTCGAGTCAGTTTTTGAAATATTCTGAAGTTTGAAAAATTACCGGTCAGTGGCGGTAGATTTGAAATTAATTATCGGACATTTTGACAATCAGTTTTGAGAAAAATTCGGTCAGTTTTGGGAAAGTGTTGTCTAATACAGAAAGTCCGATTAGGATCGAAAAAAGTGTCAGTCTCCTTGTAATATTATGCCTGAAAATCTATTTTCCCCTTGACCCCTGCCCGCTAATCGGCTAGCGGGACCACCGTACCGGCTCTGCGTAGTGTATGAAATTTAGCATATGTCAAACTACAGCAGCATCTTAAGGGTGCAAAATTAAGAGTTTACAGTTCTTCATTAAAAATCATGTTCTTCATCTTCTACAAGACTCACATATCCACTAGGATCAATGTAACTATTCTCATATAAACCAAACATACCATGGCTCACCCTAGCTGTCTCACCCCCATTATTACCACTCAACTTTGTAGGTATGTTAGGATTAATACCTACTACAAACTCCTCATTATGTACTCTATCCCACTATTATGACCCTCATTAGCTGACCTAGCCTATATAAATGAATCCTCAATGTTACCAGTGATTTCTACCTCATTTGTAAGGTATGACCATTCTAAAGCTAGTAAGTCCTGGTGAAATATAGGAACATCTAAGTCATGGTCTTCAAAAAACTCAATCTCCCCCACCCAACTATGTTTATTTATATAGTTTATTACCCTTTTAATTGTCATCATCATGAATTCAAAATAACCCATCACTTAAATCCTTCCTAGGTTCAAGGACAAAGATATTTTTCACATTAACAACATCTAACTCAGTCTTATATTTCTTGACAATATGCGTATACGACTAATAGTTAGGATCAAAGTCATACTCAACATGAACTTCACTATGTGCATATGTAAGATCAGGGCAATACATCCAATCACCACCATAATTGAATCTCAAATCAACAGTATTATCCATGCTACAGTAATAAAACAAAAAAAAAATCAACAAGCACAATTTAATTTCATCTTTTTGACATTCAAAACCCTAATTTTATAATTTACTCCATTAAAACTCTAAATTAATAAACATTTTAATGTTAGAGGCATAACAATAATAACATGATCAGTTTTGCAATTTCAATGAAATACATGCCATAAACTATTTAATTTTAAATTGTAAATCAAATACATGCCCTAATTTAGTCAATAGTTTAATGTCACTCAACATGCAACCACTTCAAATAGAGGACCACTTTTCGTTTTTTGCCAAAAAGAAACATAAAGTAATTGAAAAGGACTGCAAACCCTAGGAAAAAAAAAAAAAAGCTAATGGATTAAGGGTTTAAGGGTTTTACTGGCCTGTTTATTTATGCCTCACATATGCTTCTATTCAATGCCCAATGTCAACATCTAACACCTAAACCTTTTGCACCTCAATTTGCTCCTCTTGTCGATATGAAATGTTGGTTTTAGATGTAATTTCTTCACCTTCTAGGGTTAAAAACAGAGAGAGAATATTTGGTGATTCTTGATTTTATCTGTAAGTTGTAGTTGGGGTATGAAGAATTGAGGGTAAAACTCCCGCCTAATAAAGCCTGAATCAATAAATGAGTTAGTTTTTTTAATGGACAAGGTGCAGTTTGTGGGTCTCACTGCTCATAAAATTATAGCCACGCCATTTGTTTCAAATGACTATATATCACGTTATAATCTACCGTTAAACGAGGGGCAAAAGTTACAGAGTTTTGGTGTTTTACTGTTTATTTGGCTCAAAATTTAGTTAAGAGGCATATGTGAGACACGGGATAAATATTAGAGGCCAAAATGTACCTTCTCCCTATTTTAATTACAATTATTTTTTGAATTTAAAATTTAATATTATTACATTTTTAAACATGGAGTGTCTCACACGCGCCTAATTTGGTTTAAAAAAGAGTTCAATTGACTATTAATAAACGGATATATATCTATTATGGCAAAAAAGTATCACGAGATTTATCTTAAAATTTTAAAATATGGGCGATTTGACCCTTTAGCCCTCTATTATAATCTAGACATGGACCATTTGCCACATCCGTAATTCAAGAGGTTAGCCAATTCAATTCACGTGAGGTCTGATTAGATAAATTCTTAGATTACTTTATTTTAAAACAAAGTACAATATTTTATTTTCTATAATCAATAGGATAATGACAAATAATAAATATAATTAAAATATTTCAAATACTATAATTAAGTTAACCTGCTATTACAGGTTATCAATAAAAAATGAGAAATGCTAAAATGACTATGGTAGTATTATAAATTTATACACCTATAAACGTTAAGAAAAAATAATTTAATTTATAAAAAAATATAAGAAGATTGTGATTTTTTGTAAAAGAGTCATTTTTTTCGTAATTACAAAAAAAAAAATTTTCTTAATTAAGGAACTTTTTTCGTAAAGTTATTGTTTTGCACAAAATAAGTCATATTTTCGTAAAATTAAAATTTTTTTCACAACTAAAAAGAATAAAAAAAAATAGTTTAATTTACGAAAAAATATTAGAAAATTGTATTTTTGTAAGAGACCATTTTTTTAATAATTACGAAATTATTTTTTTTTCGTTATTTAGTAACTTTTTTTTTGTAAAGTTATTATTTTATGCAAAATAAGTTATATTTTTGTAATATTGTGAACCCTCAATTTTGCACCCCTAAGATACTGCCGCAGCTTGACACTTGCTAAATTTCGTGCGCTACGCAGAGTTGGTACGGCGGTTCCACTAGCCGGTTAGCAGGCAGGGGTTAAGGGGGCAGCGCCCCTTGCGGCCCCCTTGAAAAAATGGATTTTCATGCATAATATTATAAGGAGACTGACACTTTTCCGACCCCGACCAGACTTTCTGTACCAAACAGCACCTTTCCAAAACTGATCGAATTTTCACCAAAACTGACTGTCAAAATGTTCAAAAATTAATTTCGGATCCAACACCATTGACCGGTAATTTTTCAAACTTCAGAATACCTCAAAAACTGACCCAGAACCTTCGAAAACTAACCCGAAAAGTCTCAAAAATTGAACCGGAGCCCGAGGCGCACTCGGACGTCCGCGTGTCATCCACGCGGAGCCGCGTAGACGCCTTACGGATCCGCAAGGCGTCTGTGTGGCTCCGCATGTCATCCATGCGGCGTTCGCGTGGAAGCCACGCGGAGCCGCGCAGAGACCTGAGGCGCCCGCAGGTACCCCCTGCGACTAACGCGCCTGACGCGCGTCAGTGGCAGATGTGTCAGTACGGTCAGTCCGTATTGACACGTCTACGCGGACAGCCTGCGGATCCGCCAGCGCGTCTGGCGGACGCCGCAGTCTGCTCGTGCGGATCCGCAGACGTCGCACGCGCGTTCGCCACCAGTTTTTGCGGACCCGACCCTTTTTGTGCAATTTCGAAATAGCCCCTCCTTTTTTTCTGATTTTTCAAGCCATTTTTGGTCTTTTTTCCACCACCCATTTTCCCTATAAATACCTCATTTCATTTCACTTCAAAACACACCTCAAAAGTTTTCATTGATTTTTCAATTGCTTTCTCTCTCTCTCTAATTAGTTCTACTCCCTCTAATTAATTAATTAGTTAATTAAAAATTAATTTTAATTAATTAATTAATCATTTTTTAAATTTCCCACCATCTCTTTAATTAATTAGTTAGTTAATAAAAAATTAATTTTAATTAACTAATTAATCTTTTTTTATTCTCACCCACTCTTAATTAATTAATTAATTAAAAATTAATTTTAATTAATTAATTAATCCTTTTTCTTAATCAAATTTTCACTCAAATTGGTTAATTAATCCT
>CATKHJ011116157.1:0-13674 GCA_949750685.1 Vernicia montana
CATGTATTTATTTTTTTTGAATTATTATTAATATGGTTTTATTTTTTTATAGTTGCAATAAAAGATTTGTTTTATTGCAAACCTTACATCTTAATTTTTGTTATTTGAATTTCTTTAATGTCAATAATATTTTATGTAATATTAAGAAGTTAAATAAAATAAAAATAAAAATTATTATAATGTGATATATAATCACATATTCAGATAATGCAATCAAGCAACAAATTTTCTAATATCTATAACTTTAAGTCATATTCAAGGGGTGAATATTTGGAATGATTATTCTGACTGGATTTTGTCTATTTTGCAAAGTGACAAAGTAGGTGTGAGTTAGCCAATGAAAGTTTCTATACATATAAGAGTTAATGGCAGCTGAGTGTTTTTATGTTTTTCATGGTATTCCCCTTCCTTTGTAGCTAAAAAAAAAAATCTTATTAATTAGTTATTTAACAAATGTTAAAAATCAATGAAAGTCTATTAATATCTATAAATGTCTATCAAAGTCTATAAAAGTTTTTTAAAATAAAGTTTTTAAAAATCATTCATAATTTTATAAACTCCACATAAGTCATTAAAAATCTATAAACTCTGCAAAAGTCATTCACTTAAAAAAAATCTATAAAAATTTTAATTGAATACACCCTCAAAGTTAGCAGACCGGGCGTATAAAAGTTAGAGGGAGCTGTTTTGTAGGCAATTGTGTGAGAATTCCTAAAAAAAAAAAAAAAAAAGCATTTGATAAATTAATTTATTATTATAGAACATAAACAACATAATTCATTAATCTTTATACATGTTCCAATCCTTTAAATAATTAATAATACCTAAATTATTTTTTCTTACAAATTACATATGATGAAATTAAATATTATTTACTTTTATAATTTTATTTAAATAATATTTTAAAAAAATTTGAAAAAAAAAAAAGATTATCTAGAGAAGGTCCTCTGTAAACAGTACACACACACACATACCTATAGTTGCAGCATTGCAGGTCAACATAGTGGAATGATGTCAATGCTCAAATCATCTAAACCCAAAAAGTTAAAGAATTTATTATCTTTTGATGGTTCATTATAAATAGATAGACACTCCCACACCCAAAAATGGCCGCCATAGTAGTCTCCTTTGCCACTTCCATTTCTTCACTCCTTGTTCCTTCTTATTCTTCTTCTTCTTCATTGGTTTTCTCCAAGTTCAAGTCAGCACCACCAGTTCTTCGATTCTCTTTTGCAGTTGCTACACCCTTTTGTTATCGCAGAGGAGGAGCAAGAGGAGTGAAGTTTATGGCTCACTCTTTAACTCGGGCCAATCTTGGCCTCACTCAGCCAGCCAATATCGATGTACCCAAGGTCCTTTCTTTACCTCTAATTATGTGAACCCACTTTTGTTTTTTTATTGGGTTGTTTTGATTGTTCGATTTTAGTTAATGCGTTCTTATTTTTTTGTTTGAGTCAACTGTAGATTTGATTGTGTTTTTATGCATCTATTTGACATAGATTGATGGTTTGTGTATATGAAGTTTTGGTTCTGATCTAATTTGATTTGCTGTTATTGATTAAATTCGCAATCAACTGTTTTTTGTTGTTGAAATTCACTAATTTTGTTTGGTTTTGGTTATGCATTTGTGATTTATACTGTAAAGACGTGATCTTTGTATGTTTTTCATGTATTATTTTTATGTTAATTTTGTTTTATGATCGGTTATTACAAGTGAAAAAAATCTATAAATATTTGAATTTATCTTGCATGATTGTTTTTATTTATTCACACACTGAATAATGTATTATGTGTTTGTCATAATGTTCCAAAGATCTCTTTTACTGCGAAAGATATTGATGTGGTAGAATGGAAAGGAGATATACTTGCTGTTGGTGTTACTGAGAAAGATATGAGCAAGGATAACAGCACCAAGTTTGAGAACTCACTTCTCAAGAAGCTAGATACTCACTTGGGTGGTCTCTTAAGTGAAGCCTCTGCTGAGGAGGATTTCACAGGAAAAGCTGGTCAATCCATTGTTCTTAGACTCCCAGGTCTTGGTTCTAAAAGGGTTGGCTTGATTGGGCTTGGACAATCTGCTTCAACCACCTTGGCTTTTCGCAACCTTGGTGAGGCCATTGCTGCTACTGCAAAGTCTTCTCAAGCCAGCAATGTTGCTATAGTGCTTGCCTCAACAGAAAGTATCTCAAATGAATCAAAGCCTAATACTGCTTCAGCAATAGCATCTGGTATGTATGTTATTATTTAATGGCATAATAATTACTACGAGATGAATGATTTTGTTAGTAGTTAGAGTTAATTTATCTGGAATGATTTAAATTGTGTAGGGACTGTGCTTGGGATATATGAAGATAATAGGTATAAATCAGATTCTAAGAAACCAGTGCTTAAATATGTGGATATTCTTGGTCTTGGAACTGGACCTGAACTCGAGAAGAAGCTCAAATATGCTGAAGATGTTTCTTCTGCTGTAATTTTTGGAAGAGAGCTAGTGAATTCACCAGCCAATGTTCTCACCCCTGGTTCGTATTAGCTCAATTACTTTTTCTTTGTAGTACTTGTATGTGCAATGCACCTTAAGAAATTACAATTTTGAGTATCAAACTTTGTGTGTTAGTGAACGTTATATCTATATGTAGATTATAAGTATGTATACTCATGCGTTGGCACATGTGTGTATTTCACATGCGTTGTGGTGTGATAGTTTTTATGTTTAATTGCATGCAAAGATTTTATGTTTAATTATGTGCAATGCTTTTATGTTTCAGGGGCACTGGCAGAAGAAGCTACAAAGATTGCTTCCACATTCAGCGATGTTATTACTGCTACCATCTTGACTGCAGAGCAATGCAAAGAGTTGAAAATGGGGTCATATCTGGGTGTTGCTGCAGCCTCTGCAAATCCTCCTCATTTCATCCATTTATGTTATAAGCCTTCAAGTGGACCTGTTAAAGCCAAGTTGGCCTTAGTTGGAAAAGGATTGACTTTTGACAGGTGATAACATATTTCCAACATGTGATGTTTTCTACTAGCGTAAATTGGCCATTAGGTGCTCCATACCTGTATTTTTCAAAGTTTTAAGTCTGATTATGTTATTTAACATTGCTTAAGGAGTTATGCTTTATGTTATGATGTGTCTGTATTCTGATGTCAAGAGAGTCCTGTTTTTGCTATGTGCATTCTATATTACTGTACAATGGATGTGTTTTGATACTTTATTTTCCCCATTCCAATGGTTTTCCCTCCTCAAGTGCAATGGAAGGACTACTTTCATTTGATGCTTTAAACTATTTCAGTTTTTTGTCTTTAGAGGTCCTTGATTCTTTATCTTATATGTTTTCAGTGGCGGCTACAACATCAAAACTGGACCTGGTTGTTTAATTGAGCTCATGAAATTTGATATGGGAGGTTCTGCAGCAGTTCTTGGAGCAGCAAAAGCCATTGGTCAAATTAAACCTTCTGGAGTAGAGGTAAGTTGTTTGTGTTCTTACCAACCATTTTCTTGGCGATCTAATTGAGAGTTGTTTTCTTCTATGTTGTAACTCTTTCTCCCATTCTTGGAGTAATTAGATCTAGTGACAGGTGGAATCAGATTTGAATAAACAGTAGGCCTAATTTGCAGATGGAAATGAACATAAAATGAGATGGAGAGGGATTATAGAGGAAATAACTAATTTTTTCTTTTTTCCTTTTGGGGGATATTCTTGTGATTATCATTAGAAATGAATGCTTGATTATGAATTTTAAAAAGTTGTGGCCATACCACCCCCCCCCCCCCCCCCCCCAAAGTAGGTATAGGTCTGTGTTGGTCCCTTTTCTTTTCATTTTTTTTGGGTTACTGAGAACTATTCTTAAAAATTTGTGGAAATTTTGTATTTTTCAGGTTCATTTCATTGTTGCAGCTTGTGAGAATATGATTAGTGGAACAGGTATGAGGCCTGGAGACATAGTCACTGCAGCGAATGGAAAAACTATTGAGGTATATCCCACCCCCACTCAACCCCCACCCAGGTTTGTTTATTTGATTGAACTGTTATGTTTTGTGTGGACTAAACATGCATGTAGGAGTTTTCCAATCTGTCCCATAAGCTCCTTTTGATTTTCCTCTCAGAAATAGTGATAAGTTCTCATATCCTGCACTGATGCAATATTCCCTATAAATTCCCATTTTAGTATCTCATTGTTAAAGAAGCTAGTAATTGTTCTGGTTTTGAAAAGGTTAAGTTCAATTGGGCGAGTCCAAATCCCATAAGACCAATTGTTTTATTTTTAAAAGTTTAATCTGGCTTTCATGCTGTTTTTCTAATGAGCCTTGTAAAATGTCACCACTCATTTCTTATCTTTAATTGCAATTATTCTTATTTTCTTGCAATCTTCAGTTTGATTCTTTTAGGTTAGGCAATTCCTTTTGTTGTTTATAGGATATAGCCTTACATTTTTACTAAGTATCATCAATGCACCACAAGAAAGCTAAGCTCGAACTTTTTATTGTTTCACTATGCAGTACTTTTACATTTAATATTAGACAATCGAAATTTATGTGAAATAATATGAACTTTTTTCTCATTCATATCTGTATATGGCTGGGCAAACTCTTTTTTAGGTTCTTCATCAATGAAAATATACTACTACTAGTCTACTACTAATAACGTGTTGTTGGATATTTCCTATTACAGGTCAATAACACTGATGCTGAAGGCAGGCTTACACTTGCTGATGCTTTAATTTATGCTTGTAACCAGGGTGTAGAGAAGGTACTGCAAAACATAGTATTTGTGTGCTAGTCACAAGAATGACTACTGAAGTCTATTTGTTGTTTTCTGTTCTCATTGATACTTGATACTGGAGTTAACTTGTAAAAAATATGTTTATAACTTGGAATGGTTATGTAGAAGTATATGTTTAGTGGATAGAAGCTGCTGAAGTTTTTTTTTTTTTTTTTAATCATATGCTTGACATGTTAAACTTTATGTTTGATATTTGATCAGTAGTCCAAAAATAGTAGTTATGTAATATTACAACCCATTAGAGTTAACATGATAAAGATGTAGCATGCTGTTTTCTGATTGTAAATTGGTTGCCTTTTTTTTTATTTTGGAAAAAATTGCACCTTGTATAGTTGCTTAGTTTGAGTTTAAATTTGCACTAACACCCTTATTTTGCAGATAGTTGACCTGGCAACATTAACTGGCGCCTGCATAGTTGCTCTTGGGCCTTCAATTGCAGGTACATGCATATTTTCATGATCATGCTGGGCGTTTGGATTCTGATGGGGGACCAAGATTTGAGAATTTCTTTTCCTTTTATCCTTTGTTGGGAGGAGCATATGGTGGCAGGAGGAAAAAAAGAGGAGTAGCGGTGTGTGTGTGTGCATGTGGAAGAGCATGGAACAAAGATCCATGGATATTATCATATTAATATTAAGACTTAGGAGGTCCACAGTTAAGGTCAAAATGAAGTCATAGTGGAAAATTATGGTCATGCATTGGTAGACCATATAATTTATAGAACAGTATCTAAAGTGTATAATGTCGTATTTGCAACAAGTGTGTTATCCCATTGTAAGGTAGCATATTACCCATGGCATTTGCGGTATTCAACAACCTGCTTAACTTGTTCAGTTTTTTATTATGCAATTGCCTTTATTAATCAAGAGGAAACTATTTCTTAGGTGTCTTTACACCCAGTGATGACTTGGCGAAGGAGGTATTTTCTGCAGCAGAGGTCAGTGGAGAGAAACTTTGGAGGATGCCATTAGAAGAAAGTTACTGGGAGAACATGAAGTCAGGAGTGGCTGATATGGTCAACACTGGTGGTCGTCAAGGTGGTGCTATTACTGCAGCTCTGTTTTTGAAACAGGTATTTGGTCATATCAATCTTTCATTTGTATCTATGACCTCTTTTTTCATACAATGTTAGTATGTGATGTAAGTTACATGGACATGTATCCCAGTTTCTGGATGGTATGTGCCTTAGTATGTTAAGAACTGCATATTGTACTAGCTGTGAGGTGTTTCTCCTTTTTTCCATTATGGTTGGAATTGTTGAGGTTTGTGTTTCAGAACCACCTATAACTCCAGTAGGACTTCAGAATTTTACTACCAATTATGGCGAATGATCAATTGTTTAGTGGAGCTTTAAGGAGCCAGCTGTCCATGTTCAACTTTAACAGTCCGTTTGGTACACGGGATTACTTATCTAAGCCGCAGTATTATTAAATAACACTATGTTTGGTACATATGATTCAGGTTAGGTTTAATAATCCCAAAGACTTAACTAACTCATGGGATAGGTGTTATCTAAAACCTAACCTCCCATATCTGTAGTAAACTCTATCTAGTTGGATTACTAATCTCATCATTTATAACATTTTAATTCTTAAAATAGCCTCACTTTTTATTCTATTTATTAATCTATCCTACCAAATATAGGATTATAAAAGTAGGATTACTTAATACTATAGATTAAGATTTTTGTGTACCAAACAAGGTTTAAGATAAGTAATCCCATATTTTAACTAAGCCTAGAATTTAAACTAATCCTAAGGATTACGAATCCGTGAATCAAAAAGACTATAACTGTCTTACATGAAATAGATGTCTCTTGGATAATTTTTATATTCTCCCACTTCTAGAATGTTTTACTTGACAAAATGCACCGTAAAATCCTGAAATTTTGTTTGCAATTTTGCAGTTTGTCGATGAGAAGGTTCAATGGATGCACATTGACATGGCTGGTCCTGTGTGGAGTGAGAAGAAGCGTGCTGCAACAGGATTTGGCATCTCAACTCTTGTGGAATGGGTCTTGCAGAATTCTTCTTAGACACTGAAACTGGGTAGATAATGTGAAGATCCTACCACATGTGAACAAAGTGGTGGATGGATACGTGGGTTGTTTGCTGCTGTGAGATGAGTTCTATGAATAAAAGAAGCTGGAAAAGAAATGGAGGTGTGATGTTTTGAGGCTTACTAGGCATAGTTTGGTTTGAGCTTGTTTCTGAAAATTAGAGTTACTACTTACTACTTGTTGAACCTGAAAATTTTTCAGAATTTTCTAGTTATGTACATTGCTTCTTTTCCAAGTGGTTTGCAAGCACAATGGTTCTTGCTCTTAATCAATGTACTTGTGGATAGTTCATGCATTGTGCGGATAATTTATAATACATTATTTTATTTTCATGAACAAATAATTTTTATTTTTTTGATAAATTATTTGATATCATAATCTTATTATGAAGTTTTATATGCAATACCATAAAATTAATAAAAAAAAAAATTATAAATTATTTAATTAGATATTGTAATTTTACTACTACTAGATATAAATTTCTAAAAATTATAAAAAGGAAATCTAGGTTTTGTTTGTTTCGAGGAAAATAATTTATTTTTAGAAAATATTTTTTAAGGAAAATATTTTTCAAAACTAATTTTATGTTATTTGATTACAATATTCAAAATTATTAAAAATTTCAATTTACAACATTATAAACATATTTAAATTTATAAACTTGTAATAATTATATAATTTTAAAATTTTATTGTTAAATATTAGAAAAAATATATAAAAATAATAAATTTGGTGTGGTTGGTAGCGTCTAGCAGTGATTCACGGGTGGTAGTGAATATCGGTATTCGATAGATTAATAAATTTATATTTACATATTTTTCTTTAATTATAATGAGTTTGTCAAAATTTGAAAAATGACTTCTCGTTTTGAAAAGAAAAAGTCAACTAGATATAATACGAAAAATTTCCAAAAAAATATTTTTCGCGAAATAAACGGAACCCTAATATCTATTAGACTATCACTAATAACTAAATATAATTCATTAAAATGCAAATCTACTTCAATAAAAAACATAAAGAAATTATATAAAAAAAACTAATTTACAATTAATTTTTTTGGAGATGAGTTACAAAATATTAATATTAAATTATTATTACCCAAATCAATAATACAGATAAAAAAAATTCAACTAGCTCTTAAAACAAAATCCAATTGGACCGCACGTTTTGAGATTTCACCTCGCACGTGCAAAGTCAAATATTTCTCTCTCTCAATATTGAAAAAAATAGTAAGAAGAAGAAAAAAGAAAGATCTTACAGTTCACATTTGCCTAGCTGCAATTACAGAACACTACTGTAGAAAAACACTGAAATTGAATAAAAATCGAATATAACCTAAACAAGAATGGAATATAGAAAAACTTATTATTAGTTCATTTCTTTTGTAACACTTGTTTTGATCAATAATCATGTAGTATTTGGTTTCGTTGGAAAAGCAAAAGAAACAGTGTCTGTAACTGTAAGCTTTTCATATTTGGGGTTGGAAACAATGAGTCTTTCTTTGACTGTTATGACCTTTAATCTTCATGAAGATCAGCCACAAGATAGCCCAGATTCATGGGAGAAGAGAAGAGATTTATGTATTAGTGTTATCACTAGTTACTCTCCTATGATTCTTTGTACTCAACAAGGTCTGCTTTCTTCTTTTTCTTCTGTGTTTTTATTGTGATATTGTTTATAGTTGTGTTTTTCTTGAAATGATTGATCTGTCATTTGTGTTTTGGAAGATGGGTTCTTGTTCTTTTGTGGTCTTTGCTGGGAAATTTTTCTTTTGGTCGATTTTTGGTTAGATTTACTTTGGTTTACTTCAACTGGTTGATCTGAGTATATTTTGATTGATATTTGAGGAGTTTCTGTTGTTGTTTCTTGCTGATTATTTTTTGGCTTTTTATTTTGCTGTTGGGTCTAGGTGTGAAATTGCAGTTGGATTATCTTCAACAGGGTTTACCTGGTAACTTCTTTTATCTGATAATTCATCAATTAGTTTCTTGTGTACTGATAATTAGGTAGTTGCTGAATATATTTTCTTAGTAGTCAAATCTAATTCAAGAAAGTCAAATCTAATTCAAGAAAGATTGTGCTTGTGCATTCAACACCAATAATGCTGAGCTTACTGTGCAAGTCAGGTCTTCATAGTGAACAGGCACTGTCTCCAAGGAGATATTCAGCAATAATACCTTGGGATGTCCACTGGGAGGCATTAGATTTGAGTCCAACTGGAAAAGACAGAGAGAGGGGGGGTGGGGGGGGTGGGGGTGTGGTGTGGAATTTGTGGGAAGGGGAATAGCTATTCCCTATTGTATCGCTCATTCAGTGGACCAACCAAAAACAATGAACAGTTAATCTGTGTGTCACTTTTCCAATTATAAGATGATCTGTGCACTTTGGCTTTTTTCTAGTATGGTATTTTGGCATCCAAGAGTGTGCAATGTTGAAGGCACTCTCTTGCTCTCATGAAACTTGAAACTGAATATTGCTTCTTTATATTCTTCAGGTTATGATCAATTTGGAATATCAAGAAAAGGGTCTCAAGACACTTCAGATGAACACTGCACCATCTTCTATGACAAAGAGAAGGTTTGAATTCTGTTCCTTTTGAATCTGTCTGAGCATTCATATTGTATTTTATCTAAGTTATTGAGGCTATTTGGCCTTTCTTCATGTCCTTTTATTTTTCAATGAAGGTAGAGCTGCTAGAAGGTGGCACATTTTGGTTATCAGATTCACCATCTGTCCCAGGAAGCATGTCATGGGGTGCAGCAGTACCATGTATTGCAACATGGGCTATATCCTTCGAAGTTCCACCTGCTGGTTTTTCATATATTATACCATTATCTGCTGAAGTCCCCCAAACCCTCTATTTTATGTTTGCGGATTCTTTTATTAGTTGTTTCTTTGACATGATGTCCACACATTCCAATTGAAAGGAGCTGAGCCACCAGGCTTCTCATTTCAGATAGTGAATACAAACATGGATGAATTGAGCCCTCGTGCCCGTAGACGAAGTGCTTTACTCACTTGGCAACACATTGCATCCTTACCTCCAAGCTTGCCAGTTGTGTACTGTGGAGGATTTAACACTCAAAAGGAATCAACTACGGGACGTTTTCTTCTTGGGAGATCGAGGTACCTTTTGAACATAGAAATTCAGCTCTTTTATTTTCTAATTTCCTGAGACATGTATTTTTGGTACATAGGCATTTGGATTTCTGATGTTGTAATCATTCTCTTGCTATGCTTGCTGAAATTTATCCATGTTTGAGGGCCTATATGCATGTCTCAAGTTGGAACATTTTCTCATAAAATTCTACCATTGGCATTAATCAGTTAGCTGAACTGAAGAGATAATTCTTTGTTTTCCCAGGAATTTGATGGTTGTGTTTGCAAAACTGTCATGGGCTTTCCTGGAATGAAATAATATCCATCAGATACTCCATTTTCTTGTTCTCTGTGTAGTGGCTTTATTTTTATTATTTTATTCTTACTTTTTGGTTCAAGGGATGGGAAGCTTTCAACAACTGGGCATAACAGTCTTATTCATTCAAACTGCAGTTCTTTGGTGGTTTCTCTCTCTCAAATCCTCCTTGTTCATTAACTTTGCTGCAGTGGCAATGTGCTGCCATATTACTGCAGACTCTGATCAACCTAGCTAGTTCTCTGTAGCAGGAATAAATTACTGTATTTTTTATGTTAATTCAGACCAACCAACCAACTCCCCTCCCTCCTTTTTCTCTTCTTCTTAGGGAATACAAAAAAAAGGTGGGGATGGGGTACCCTGTGCTTTATTTACAATAGCAAACCGACCACAACCCTATGTTGAATTTACATAATATTAAATAAATATGAATGATAATTTTATGTCAGCCCCTTTAGTTACAGAATTTTTTTAAAATGGTAGGATAGCATTATCAGATATTTGGTAGTTTCTGTTTGTCACTGTATGCCACTGATTTTGGAAGATTGCTGTGAATCAACTCTTTGATTCAAATGAAGCATATAAACAGAGAAAGTAAATCTGTGATGTTGCCATGTTGGTTGATGAAGATCCATATTATCTTGGTATGTGACATTATTGTTGTCAAGGAATAAGGTGGTTGTGGTTTGTTCTTGTTTTGAATTCCAAAAATGAGAATTTGGCTTGGGCTGTGAGTTTTTGTTTGGAGTCCTCTAGATTGGGAGTTAGAATCAGTCTCAAGATCTTGAGAGGTTTTGTATGTGAAATTGAAAATAGGACAAACACAGTTATTTAGGGAAAGGAGGGGGAAGTGGCATAGTTTGAAATTGATGGTGTCTTTTTATTGAGCTTTTGCAAGGGAAGATTGGGTGACGGTGAACTCTACCTGGAAGAGTGTTTCAAAGACAGATATCTTTCCAAGATATTTCTTTTTGCATGGAAAGCAACGGGTTGAGTATTCTAACTAGTAACCATCTATCAGCTCCAGAAGAGGGGTAAGATTACTGTTAATATATGCTTCTTATCTGTAGATGGTGCTGAATTATTGGGGAACCTCTTGTTGTTCTGTGGCTGGGTTAAGACAGTTGTGGGAGTTGGCTTGCTTATGTAAATGTGTATTTCTTGGGTTGCACCGTTGCAGCAATGTGCATAGCAAAGGAAGTTGTGCGCTTGGAGGGGTACATATGCTTATACATGGAAAAAAGTAGTATACCTCGTCCCTCCTGCCCTTTTTTGGGTGGTGTGGAGGGGGAGAAGGATGAGGACTTTTGAAGGGAAGAAGAGGATATTATTAGAGATTGATGGATGCAAACAGTATTTTTTTTGGATGTGTGGAATAAATGTTTTTCATTTTGTGGATTCATTGTCTAGTAAATGACATTGCTTTTCTCGTGCTGTTGTATTTTGTCATTTTCTTATCAGTTAAAACATGTTCTTTTTGAAGAACTGCTCAATTTGAGTTAGAGGCATGCGTTGCCAATTCTGGTTTGAAAACAATGCTCCAAAGAGCAGAGAATATTACTTTGCGTTATCTTGTGAAGTGTAGATGTATAATTATTATTAGTATTATTTTAGGAAGCAACTGATTGATATTCTTTGTGAATTTCACTTTTAATATTAAACTAAAAAATGGGTTTTTCCTTGCTGAGTTTGAATACTGTTTCTCTGAATTATAGTGCAAGAGGACTATATGTCCTCAGGTTTTTCATTTTTCCTAGTTATGGGACCAACTAAATTGCTGCTGGCTTTTCCCTTCAGAGAGCATGGTGCAGTGGGAGATATGAGAGATGTCTGGCCCAATGCCCGAGTAAGAAAAAACGTTTCTCTTATTCGTACTTACCATGGATTCAAAGGTACCATCTTGCCATTTCTGTATATATCTCTTGGCATGATAGGGACTATCCTCACTCTACTATCTGTTGCTGTCAGGTGACAAGCAAGGGGCTCTTGAATTCCTCAAGTTGATCTTGAGAGCACTCTGCCTCTGCTGGGACCGACAAACTCAAGATCTTCATGTAGACTGGATTCTTTTTAGAGGTAGATCTCTCATTCCTGCCTCGTGTGAAGTGGTGAATGATAACATCGACGGGTATTATCCGTCCTCACACTATCCAATATTTGCTGAGTTTATGCTTCCTCGCTCTGTGAGGTTGCTTGAACCGCCTGCAAGTCAAGAAGATAACTAAATTATCATCTGATTTGAAGTTTGCCCTCTTGCATTTTCTTCCCATCTGTTCTTTAGCATTCAAACACTAAGATCATTCATTGATTGTTGTGAGTATTTAGGCTGCAATTTCAAGCAAAATATTTGGTTTGGTTATTCGGTCGAGGATCTTCAAGTGGATATATTCTGATTTTGCTTGTATCTAAAGCTGCGTAATATGCTTACCTTACTTCCCTTCAAGAATTATGTTGGGGAAGATAAATTTTCTGCTAAGTTTTGCTGCATAGCCATAAAATTTTTACAATTATTTTTTGAGTTGAGTTGGTGTTTCCCTAATGAGCATTCTTTGGGGAGAAAACAAGTACTCCCAAAATTACCAAGTTCTGAGATGTATCAATTGATTCAGTTCCCATTGTTTTCTTTTCCATTGTTACTTGTGCAATATGAAACCTCGGGGTGTGCACGGTTTAAAGAAATATTTTAAACCAAACTGAGAATGGCGGTTTGAAGAATTTACAAATCAAATCAAACTATGTACTTATAAAAACGAAATTAAATCAAACTGTTATAAAATGGTTTGGTTCGATTTGTAAAATTGGTTTGATCAATTCAGTTGCATCGAAAAATAAAATTACAATTCCAATTGATAATAAAAAAAAAAAATTACCTTTGATGAATAGCAATGACCAATACATAGAAGAATTAAGAATGTAAGAGATGAACAATAAAAATGAAGCCCTAAACTTAGTTGATTAATATATGACATAAAGTTAAAGAGTTACAAGAATATAAATAGGTAGAACAGTAAAGAATGAAAGAAAAATTTGTTGTAAATAATAAAAAAAAATAATCTAAAAAGTGGAAATTAACGTAGGCAAAAAATTATATATATAATTTGATAAATAAAATTCAAAGGATTGTATTTATTTAAACGGTTTTAAATAATTTTAATTATCTTCAAATCAAACCAAATAACTAATTATTTTTAAAAAAAAAATTCAAACCAAATAAAATCACTTAGAAGGCTAAACTAAATGAACCAATTAATACAATTTGATTCGATTTGGTAATGACAGTTCAAACCAACGTCTATGCTTTAAAAAAAAAAAACAATTATGTTTCATTACCATTATTGTTATTCAGAATAAAAAGTGAAAATCATCTTTTTCTTTTTCTTTTTTTTTCTTAATTAATTCATTTAATTTAGGGC
>CATKHJ011116431.1:0-10566 GCA_949750685.1 Vernicia montana
TTGAGAATAGATCCTCTCACAAAATACTAATGGACTTCAAATATACATTTAATATAATGGAACAATTGATTTATATAAACATATATTTATTACCATATAATAATGTTGTTTTACATTTACATAAACATATATACTGCTCTATGGCATATACTCTAACAACAAAAGCAATGGTACGCCCAGTAATACGGGCATACCCTTGCCTGTGTCCAATTCTAGGTTGAATTTTGGCAAAATCCTCCAAATATCTTGAGAAGAAAACACCCATCTCATACCCAAAGCCAAATTACTACCAAAACATGTCATGTATACAAAGTTAAATTCATTTTATCAACCAAAACTTGAAACAAACAAGGAATCTTAAAAACTTATTTTTGATCAAACCCATTGTCATCAAAATGAGAGATCTTGAAAACTATTTTTGAAAATCATTTCCACATACTCAACACTTCTCAAATCATGCTTACAAACCATCATTTAGATGCATTTCTCAAAGAAAATCCTTTTTCCTTGAAACCTATTTGGGTAATTCTCAAAAGAAGAAGAAGAAGAAAATCCCAAATCATTAACAAGAAAAATATCATTAAAATGAAGAAGAAACTTTAGATCTAAAAGTTATTACCTTTCGATCTTCTCTTTGATGGTGATTGGTCTTGATAAATGAAGAAAAAGGAAGAAGAAGAAAGAAAGTTGAGAGAAAAGAAGAAAATGAACTTTTGCTTTTGAGTGGAATAAAAAGATGATAGCTTTCTTTTTGATGGTTGACTTAAATTTGGGTGGCTATGATTTAATTATAGAATTGAATGGTTAGGAATGTATAGCTTCCTTGAGAAGCTTTGCATTATTGAATTTAACTTTAATTCAAATGAAAATATGATGATGTCTTATGTCTAGGTTCAATGAACCTAGAAAAAGCAAAAAAAACATATATACATATAAATAATGGTGCCACTTTCCACTAACCCATTTCTAACACAACCAAAAGTCAAATTGACTCATGGGCTCATATTTTTCCCACCATTTTGAACATTATGGCCGGCCAACCTCTTGGCTTGGCTAGCCCAACACTTAGCCACTTGTTACTCATAATTTCTCATATCAATAATCACTTACTTTTGGAATTTAATCATAAATTCAATAAAAATTTCACATGCAATAATTATCAAATTTAACTTTCTAAACAAATAAACATTCAATTCAATTCATTCTTATGCTAATCAAATTGTTTAAGACTTAGGGTATTACATTCTACCCTACTTAAAGAAAAATTCATCATCGAATTTAGTATACGTACAAAAATCACTGAAACAATTGGGGATATCGTTGTCGCATATCCTTCTCACTCTCCCACGTTCATTCTTCAATAGTATGGTTCCTCTATTGAACTTTTACCATTGAAATCTCTTTGTTTATGAGCTTTTTCACTTTCTAATCTACAACTGCGACAGGGATTTCTTCATACGAAAGTTCTTCACTAAAATCCATGCTTTGGGTTTGCAATACATGCAAAGGGTTTGGAATATACTTCCTCAACATTGATACGTGAAACACTGGATGTACATGTTCTAATGTCAGTGGTAGGGCCAATCTATACGATACTTCTCCCACCTTGCTCAAGATTTTGAACGGCCCTACATAATGAGGCGATAACTTTCCCTTATTTCCAAACCTCATCACACCCTTTATTGGTGATACTTTTAGAAACACGTGATCTTCCACTGTGAAGTGAACTTCTTTCCTCTTTGGATCTGCATAGCTTCTCTGTCGACTAAAAGCAATCTTTAATCTCTCACAGATCAGCGGTACTTTCTCTATAGTCTCTTTCAACAACTCCAGCACTTCAATATGCTGGTCGCCCCCTTCAACCCAACACACGGGTGATCGACACTTTCTTCCATATAGCGCTTCAAAAGGAGCCATTCTTATAGAGGAATGATAACTGTTGTTGTACGAAAATTCTACTAATGGTAGGTGCTTGTCCCAGCTGCCCCCAAAATCTATGATACACATTCTTAACATATCTGCCAATGTCTGAATTGTCCTTTCTGACTGCCCATCAGTCTGCGGATGGAATGCAGTACTGAAGTCTAGTTGAGTACCCATTACTTCTTGCAGCTTCTGCCAGAATATTGAAGTAAACTGGATGCCTCTATTTGAAATGATTGAGACTGGAACTCCATGTAGTCTTATGATCTGATCCACATAGAGTTGTATACGTTGTCTTTACTGGCAAGAAATGAGCTAACTTCGTCAGTCGATCCACGATGACCCAAATTGAGTCATATCCTTTTTGAGTTCTTGGCAGTCCCACTATAAAATCCATAGTGATGTGCTCCCATTTCCATTTAGGTAACTTTATCTCTTATAGTAAACCCGATGGCTTCTGATGTTCTATCTTTACTTGTTGACAATTGAGACATGATGCTGCAAAATTCGCTACCTCATTCTTCAATCCCGGCCACCAATAATAGCCTTTGACATCTTGGTACATCTTTGTAGCGCCTAGGTGAACACTATAGGGAGTTTGATGCGCTTTTTTCAAGATTCTCTCCCTCAAACCTTCCACGTCCGGTACACATATACGATTCCTGCATCTGAGGACTTCATCTTTGATATCGAACTCTAGAGCTTGAACCTTTCTCACTTCATCTTTGATCTTTACTAACTGTGGATCTCTGTCTTGCGAGGCTTTGATTTCATCGAGGAGTCTTGTTTCCACTTTGAAGTAGGCTATGAGTACTTGCGATCCATTCACTTCAAATTGTATACCCTTATTAAACAGCTCTTTTAATTCTTTCACAAGGTGTCTCTTGCCCATTGCTATATGGGAAAGACTTCCCATAGATTTCTTGCTGAAAGTATCATCCACTACATTGGCTTTTCCAGGGTGATACAAGATTTGACAATCTTAGTCTTTCAATAACTCCATCCATCTTCTTTGTCTTAAATTCAATTCCTTCCGCTTCAAGATATACTGGAGACTTTTATGGTCTGTGAAGACCTCACATTTTTCCCCATACAAGTAGTGTCTCCATATCTTCAATGCAAAAATAACTGTAGCCATTTTCAAGTCATAAGTCGAATAGTTTACTTCATGTCTTTTGAGCTGTCGAGATGCATAGGCAATAACTTTCCCATTTTGCATCAAGACACATCCTAATCTGATCCTTGACGCATCACAGTATATAGCAAAAACCCCTTCTCCTTCAGGTAATGCTAGAACTAGAGCCGATATCAAGCACTTCTTCAGCTTTTGGAAGCTTTCTTCACAGGCTTCATCCCAATTATACTTGACTTGCTTCCTCATCAGCTTTGTCAACGGTGCCACAATCCGTGAAAAATCTTTCACAAATCGCCGATAATACCCGGCCAATCCTAAGAAACTTTGAATCTCAGTGACCGTAGTAGGTCGCGGCCAATCTGCTACTATTTCCACTTTTTGAGGATCTACTTGAATTCCATCTCTGCTCACTATGTGGCCTAGAAAGCATACACGATCTAGCAAGAATTCGCACTTTAACAGTTTTGCATATAGTTGGTGCTCCCTCAGCGTTTGCAATGCCATCCTCAGGTGTTCCTCGTGCTCTTCTTTGCTTTTTTAGTAGACCAAGATATCGTTAATGAAGACAATAATGAACTTGTATAGGAACGACTTGAACACATAATTCATTAAAACCATGAAAGTTGCTGGTGCATTTGTCAACCCAAAAGGTAGCACCGTAAACTCATAGTGACCGTACCGGGTTCTGAATGCAGTCTTATGAATGTTCTCTCCTCTGATCTTGAGTTGGTGATAACCAAATCGAAAATCTATCTTCGAAAAGTAGCTTGCCCCTTGCAAATGATCAAATAAATCATCGATTCTAGGTAGAGGATATATGTTATTCACAGTCGTTTTGTTAAACTATCTATAATCTATACACAATCGAAAAGATCCATCTTTCTTCTTGGGGCTCCCCACGGTGAACTACTGGGTCGAATGAAACCCTTGTCCAGTAAATCTTGTAGTTGGACCTTCAGTTTAGTCGGTGCCATTCGATATGAAGGTATCAATATGGGTTGCGTACCCGGGAGTAATTCGATGTTGAACTCGATCTCCCTATCTGGAGGCAATCCTGGTAGATCATCCAAAAACACATCTAGGAATTCACTTATAACTGGTAATTCCTCTGTACTCCTAGAAGTTTTCCTCGTATCCCTTACTTGAGCTAAATAGGCTCGGCATCCTTTTCTCATCATTCTCTTAACTCCTATAGCAGAGATAAGATTCGCAGGTATATCATTTCGCTCTCCTTGGTACATAACTTCTTCCCATTTTCCATCTTGAATCTGATCCTCTTTTCACAACATTCCACATAGGCATCATGTTTTGTCAGCCAATCCATATGTAGAATGATGTCAAATTCCAATACTTCTAGCTCGATCAAATCAACTACGAACTGTCTACCTTCTATTTCCATTATACACTCTCTATACATATGATTCACTTCTACTACCTCACCCCAAAGGTGTAGCTATAACTAAGGGTTCATGCATCAATTCTTTAACTCTATTCAACTTCTTAGCAAAAGAAGGCGATATGAAAGAGTGCGTTGCACCCGAATCAAATAAGCTTCTCATATATGAAGAATGAATAAGGACAGTACCTGTCACCACATTATTTGATGTCCGTGCTTCTTGTAGATTTAGAGCACACACTTTTCTCTTGCCTTTCCCTTCAACTGCTTGTACAGAACCGGAGGCTTGGCCTTGATTCCTGCCTTTCCCTTCTTGTCCATGAGTATCAGCTCGACTCATTTGCATGGTTGGTTGCGAAGCCACAGTAGTTGTCCTTTGTTCCCCTCTCATGGGACAATCTTTGATGAAATGCCCTACTTGCCCACACTTGTGGCAAGCTCCCGAAATTCTACGATAAATCCCTCCATGCCTTTTGCCACAGGTAGTACAGTTGTAAATTGTCTGACTTTGTTGTCCTTGCCGATAGGTACTCACATTTCCTGGTGTTGATGCAACAGACACACTTGTAGCTTGATTTCTACTCGTGTTTCCTCCTCGGGATTGATGCTGAACATTCGTAGGTGTGGTATGCTCCCTAGCTTGAGCATTCCCACTCTGCTGTTGACCACTTTGACTTCTATTCTTGTTCTTCTTCTGCTCTCTTTCAGCTCTCTTAGTTTTCTCTGCTTTGTGTCTCGCTTCCATCAATTTTGCTCGGTCAATCAACTTGGCCATAGTGGAGAAATCTATGGCTACGAGCACATTGTAGAGCGATGCGATCAAACCTCTTCTGAATCTATCGATGCGACTAGCTTCCGTTGGCATAATATGCGGAGCATATTTGCTTAGTCTTTTGAATTCTCTGGCATAGTCAGACATAAACATACCAGGCTTCTACTTCAATTGCTTAAATTGAAGTGCTCGATTATGCCTTTCTCCTTCCGTCAGAAACTCATCCATCATCTCTTGCTTGAACTTAGCCCAACTAGGTGGTTCATCCCCATACAACCGGTCTTCGATGTTCCTTTGAAACCATTCCCATGCTTCTTTTTTGAGTTGCATACCAACCAACTTAATTACCTTTTCATCCGAGCATGGCAATCGTTGTGCGATCTTGTCTAGCTCATCTAAAAACTCTTACGGGTCTTCACCCTCTTCTCCCTTGAACTCAAGAGGTTTCATCTTCTTGAAGTCATTCACAGTGACTCCTTCATCGGGAAGCATTCTCCTTCTCTATACTCTCTGTGAAGGTCTAGGTGGCAGAGGAATCCCCTCATTATGCCTTTGAACAGGTGGTACTCTTGGTGGAGGTGGAGGCACCTCTTGTTGATGTCGCCTCAAGTCTGCAAGTTCACGCCTCATATCGCGTATCTCTTGCCTCATCGCTTCCATATTATGTGGAGCTTCAAATTCAACATCATCAGCAGCATACTGTTTTGATCGAGATAATCCCTCAGATTCAGCGTGAATTGAGGCAGCAACCGAAGCAACATCCGATGCTATACTATCACTATTAGAGGAATCATGCTCCTCTAATAGTATCCTTCTTCGAGGCGGTATACTATCATAGATAAACGCCAAAATTTAAAAATTATCTCAACACAATTCACATGCTATGCTAATTCATGCTAAACATGCATTCTTACTCAATCATAACATCTATCATTCAATCACAATTGCAATATTTCAAATCACTTATAAAAATTCACATATGCATTCAAAACACTGTCACGATATAATATAACTACTCTTATATATTATATAACTTTTCATTAGTACAAAATGATGTCAGATTTCACATGTATAAATCTCGTGTCCCATGTTTACTATATACTAGCCACGCAGGGCCTTTCACATTTGGACACTTAGAATTACAATTCGGACATCTTTACTCATACTATATATGTGTGAACCCTCAATTTTGCACCTCCAAAATTATTTCTAAACTCTCCAAAGCTATCCGGAATATTTTTCTATCCAAACTGACACATTTTGGATCCTGACCGGACTTTCTGTACCAGACAACACTTTTTCAAAACTGACCAGATTTTTCTCAAAATTGATTGCCAAACTGACCGATAATTAATTTTGGATCCATTGCCACTGATCGGTAATTTTTTGGACCTCAGAAAATCCCAAAAATTGACCCGAAAGCTGAAAAAAACCTGCAAATCAGACCCTGCGCGTGTCGTCCGTCGGAGCCTTTGGAGGATCCGCTGGCATCCCTAGCGGCTGCCCTTGGGGAGGCCAGAGGCTCCGCCTAGAGGAGCCTCTCTGCCACGGTAGAGGTGGCAGGCGTACGAGCTGTCGAGACTATTGGCGGATCCGCCGGAAGCCCGGCGACAGCCCTCCGGCCAAGCCAGCGGATCCGCCGGAGGTCCCGGCGGAGCCTCCGTCTTTTCTGCTAACATTGTCCCCTGTGCTCAAAAATTTCAATTTTATCCCTTTTCATCCTATTTTTAGCCCTTTTTTGCCCCATCCTTTTGGTCTTTTCACATTTTCTCTTCCTAAACTACCCTCACCTTCACTTCACCTATAAATACCCCCCTCCATTCCTCATTTTTTTTTACACCTTAAGCATTTGTTGATTTGATATCCACTTGCTCCCTCTCTCTCTCTCTCTCTCTAATTAGTTTTCTTACTCATCAATTAATTAATTAATTAAAAATCAATTTTAATTAAATAATTAATTTTTCAATTAGTTTTAATCTCAATTAGTTAATTAATTAAAAATCAATTTTAATTAATAAATTAATTTTTCAATTAGTTTTAATCTCAATTAATTAATTAATTAAAAATTAATTTTAATTAATTAATTAATTTTTCAATCGGTTTTCACTCAATTTGATTAATTAATCCTTTTAATTAATTCATCATTTTAATTAATTAAAAATTAGGTAGTTAAGCAACTTAATCTCCTTTTTTTAAAATCAGACTTATTTTTCGAAACGGAACTCTGCTCCGGCAAAACCACTCTCCCACCACATAAACCCACAAAGAAGGTATAATCTCTTACCCTCACTCAAACCCCAAACCGAACCAAACCAATCAAATCTGACCGATCTCAAAATCCCTCCACCTCATAGTGGAATGAATTACGTGGGTTTTGATCCCCATTCAATGGGGTATGTACGCAAGCTTGGAATCTAAATCTAAGTTTCAAATCCAAATCTCAATCAATCCCCTTCCCCTTTTTATTTTCTATGTAAATGTCAATTTATTACTTTCCTTGTAAATTTCAATTAAAGCAAATTAATTATTTAATTACTTTGGAGTAAAGGAGCGATTTTGTGATTTCCCTAGTACCCATAAGGGTTAGAGGAAATACTCTCCTTTACTTGTGGATGTTTAAATATCTGCTATTTATTTCTCCATATGTCTCATAATTATGCCATGCTCATGCATTATGAATTGTCATTAATATTTGTCATTCATAAAATCGAATTTCAAAATTCAAATTAAATTTAAGAGCCAAATTGAGATTATTTAAAACCAAAAACCTAATCCCTGAGCTCAACTTGGTTCGAAGATTAGTGATTTTATCCTTGGGTAAATTAATCAAAGATTAATAAATTGGAGTCAAAATGGGTTTTTCCTTAATTTTTCCATTTAAATAAATTAGGATGGCAACTCCCAAATCTCTTTCAAAAATCAAAAATCAATTTTTCGAGGCGATAGCCGCTTCTAATCGTGAGCGCTTCTAATCGTGAGCGCCGAAACTCGTACCTAATCTCTCTTAAAAATAGCTTAGCCTTTCCTTAAGGCATTATTTTTCCCCAGCGAGGCGAGGGGCGTTCAGGCGAGGCCTCACAATATGCATCTTTATAGACAAAATAAACATACTATTCTAGGACCTTTCAGTGCTATCTAGCCTTCTAATTTATCTTAGGCTATACATATATATAACACTACTACAGGCGACTAACCCTGTCAGCCACATCTCTATCCATACCCCCATGAGCAGCTCCACTCTTTACGGGGCCAACACTCATGTGCCCGATAGACAACAAAGAAGGCGATACTCTACGCCTCCTAAGTGGACATCTCTCTGCTGGATGATCCAATCCACCACAAGCCATACAAATATGCTCAGAAAATCCTGGCATCAAATCACGGAGAGGTGGCATATAACCAGCCCACGGGTGCTCATAAGCATGAACAACCCTAGCCATCTCCCAACGCATCTCTCTCATCTCCCTCCGGAGGTCAAATATCTCCTGCCATAGGCAGCGATTCTCTCTCTCCAGGTCATCACATAGGACTATCATCCGTGCTACCCATACCGGGTCAAGGTCTTCTTCGGGATCAGACTCTATAGGCTCCGGCCTAGCAATGGACGCCACATCAGATATCTCCCTATCTCTCACTGATCTATACTGTCGTCTTCGCGGAGGCATTTACACAACAAGATCAAAAATCTAAACAATGTCACATATAACAAATGTATAAACATTTAACTGGAGTACACATACATATTGAGTTTACGCGGAACTAACTTATTGATGGACTTCAAGGACATTTAGGAATCCTATGTTTCATGGTTCACTTATACTCTATGACTCTTATACATATGTGTGAACCCTCATTTTAGCACCCCAAAAATTATTTCTCAATTTACAGAACTGATCAGAATATTTTTCTATCCAAGCCAGCACTTTTCTGATCTTGATCAAACAACCTGTACTAGACAGTATTTTCCCGAGACTGACTGAATTTTCCTCAAAAAAGACTGCCAAACTGTCCCAAAAATACTTTCAAGCCTACCAGAGCGGATTGAAATATTTTTCTATCCAACCTGATATTTTTTCCAAACCTGATCGGACTTCCTGTACCAGACAGCCTTTTCCCGAGACTGACCAGTTTTCTCACGAAACTGATTGCCAAAATGTCCAATAATTAATTACGGATACAACGCCACTGACCGAAAATTTTTCAGACTTCAGAATACCCCAGAAACTGACTTGGAACTTTCAAAAACTAACTCGAAGAAGCCCCGAAAGCTGAACCGGAGCCCAGAGCCACGCGGAGCCGTGCAGAGACACGCGGCGTCCGCGTGTACCCCTTGCGGAGCCGCATGTCGCCCATGCGGAGTCCGCGTGGAAGCCACGTGGAGCCGCGCAGAGACACACAGCGTCCGCGTGTACCCCTTGCGGAGCCCCTATCGTCCACACGGTGTCTGCATGGAAGCCAAGCGGAGCTGCGCAGAGACACGCGGCGTCTGGGTGTACCACTTGCGGAGCCGCGTGTCGTCCACGTGGAGCCGTGTAGAGACACGCGGCGTCCGCGTGTACCCCATGCGAAGTCATGTGTCGTCCACGCGGCATCCGCGTGGCAGCCACTCGGAGCCTCGTAGAGACACGCGGCGTCCGCGTGGCAGCCACGCAGGGCCGCGTAGAGACACGCGGCGTCCGCGTGGCAGCCACGCGGAGCCGCGCAGACCGCACGTGCCTCCGCAGCTCTATTTTGGAGCTCCGTCACTTTTTGCACAATTCCGAAATTGCCCCTCCTTTTCTGCTTTTTTGTACTCTTTTTGGTCTTTTTTTCACCCTCATTTTCCCTATAAATAACCTACCCCATTTCACTTCAAAACACACCCAAAAAAATGCCTTTGTTGAATTTTCCAATTACTCTCTCTCTCTCTCTCTCTCTCTCTCTAATTAGTTTTGCTCTTTCTCTAATTAATTAATTGGTTAATTAAAAATTAATTTTAATTAACTAATTAATCTTTTTTAAAATTCTCACCAACTCTCAATTAATTAATTAATTAAAATTAAAAATCAATTTTAATTAATTAATTAATCTTTTTTTTTAATTTTCACCCACTTTCAATAAATTAATTAGTTAAAAATTAATTTTAATTAATTAATTAATCTTTTTTTTTTAATTTTCACTCAAATGGTTAATTAATCCTTTTAATTGATTAATCTTTTTAATTAATTAAAGTTTGAGTAATCAAATCCCTTTTTTCAAAACCATCATATTTTTTGAAACGGAATTTCGATCCGGTAAAACCACTCTCCCACCACTCAAACCAACCAAAAAGAAGGTATAATCTCTTACCCTCAATCAAAC
>CATKHJ011116482.1:0-11144 GCA_949750685.1 Vernicia montana
AGATTTTTTATTCATAACATACATAAAAAGTCAATGAAAGTATACAAAAGTCTATTATTTATAAAAATCAATGACTTTTTGAATACCTGTTAACTTTTATAGACTTTATAAAAGTTGCAATTGAATACCCCCTGATTTCTATAGACTTTTTAAAAGTTTTTAAAAGTTATTATTGAATATCTCTTGACTTTTATAGAGTCTTTAAAAGTCATTATTGAATACCTCTTGACTTTTTAAGTTCATAAAAGTCTTTAATTCTCCTAATTCAATACACCCATGTTAATATATTCACTTTTAGTTTATGCAATGTATATTGCATTATTCTTAAACAACATAATGGGAGCATATTTATTGAGGTACTTTAGGACCATAAAAATCTTTATAAAATTGCAGTATCATCATAAGTAAACATATATTTAGTTTGGGATCTATCCTTATATGGATCAAACAAATAATCAACATCCACATGTAGACCAATGTCAAATATGAATTATATAAAAATATAACCAAATCAATACTGACTCGAAGATAATACAATAAGTCTTTTACACCATTCTCATGTCTCTTGGTATGTGCAGAGTTATACCTAGTTAGAAATTTTTCTTGTAAATGCAATATCAGGCCTGATGCAATTTGCAAGATACATGAATACCCTTATAGCACTCAAATATAGTATTTCAGGATCAAATAGCTATTTGTTATCTTTTTAGATATAAAATGATTTTTATTCACTTATTGTGAGCGGATACCATTAATGCCCTTATAGCACTCAAATATGATATTTCATTACCAAAGCTTTAATTTTTTTTTTAACTCTCACTAAATTATTAATGACTAGCTAACTTTCATTTAAAAAAAAAAAAAAAAACAGATATATACAAATAAAATTAAACTAAAAACCTTCCACTCTTATTTTTAAGGTGTTGGATAAAATAATTAAACCTTTCTATATGTATGTTGAAATTATTAAAACTTAAGATATTTTTCATGCACGAAGCTATAAAATATAAATATATAATCAATATCTTTGGTTAAAATAAATATGACTTGAATATTCAATTTCTTAGAGTATTCTTGTGTAGTTTAATGTTAAATTAAGTTGCTATTAATGAGAAATTTTTCAACAAACACTAAATTTTCTTTGGCATCTTTGAAAAAGAAAGAAATCCAAATTAAGCTACAAAAGATTCACCTTAATTATTTCCTTTATACATTAGGCAAAAACTATCAAGTCTAATTATGTACACCATTATCTTTTTATTAATTTTGTTGATGTTGAGATATTTTTTTTTTAATCTTATTCATAATTTCTTTTCTTGAATCAATAATATTACAATCAAATGTATTTCTAAGTTTAATTTATTAAGAATATTTCTATTTTAGAAATAAAAATTTAAATTCAAGTCTTTATTTTAATATAAAAAATTGCAATGAAACACATCATTATCATGAATTATAATGTACTAATTACAATAAAAAATATATTTATGTCAAGAGGTTTTAAATTCAAATTTTACTCATGTTTGGATTTAAATTGAATTTGTATATTTTAATTATTATAATCAATCTTTGTAACTTTTTGATGTATTATATGGTTAAAGAAAAAAAACTCTATATATATGTCTAAGTCCAATCACAAACTTCACTTAGATCGAATATTATTATATGTTGGAAATAATATAATATATATTAACACCCATATAATTTACACCACTAACAAGCAACGAAGGCATCATTATCATGGAAATTAGCAAAATGAAAAGCTAATTTCTTTCTCTACTAATGGAATATTGGCCCAATAGCACAACTCTTAATTCTCACACGACACACCTTTAAGCCATTTGAAAGCAGCCATTTATGTGTTTTTGCCCCAATAAAAGCACAAGCCAAGGACATAAATCCATCTTAATACACATGCAAAGGACATTACTAAATGCCTTTCATTTTCAAGTATATAATATGGTGCACTAAATAAATAACTTTAGGCTAATTTCAACGAGCAATGTAAGGAATATGAAAAATATAAAAAAGCAGTATATGCAATGCCTAATTAATGGCAGGCACATAGCTTTCTAGCCTTAAGCCAAGTACATAGCTCCGCATTAGAGCATATACAAGGGTATAATAAATAACAATGCTTTTCATTTTCAATGGAATTGATGATTTTGATGGCAACTCCAAATCTCCCCAACACATTTTTTCTTTTATTACCAGTGAAATTTACATCAACATTGTATATATAATTAAGTCAACTTCTATATATTTTTAAAAAAAATTCATATAAAATAAAATGTCAAATACAATATATGACTAAATTTTTATAATTGTACATTTAAAATTTTTTATATTTTGAAGGTTAGAAAGTCATGACCACCCTAAGTACCTCTTAACTCCGTCATTGTTTAGTACAAAGGTAAAATAGACATAATTATCTTTTTACAAGCAAGTGGAAGATGATAGATATTTTTAATTAATACATCAAGAATTTTAAAAAATGAATATTCATTACAATAAATATTGAAATTAACAGCACTAATAACATCATTTGATATATTCTGTTAAAACTAACAATAAACAACATATACATATAACAACAAGTTGATAGTGTTGCTAAATGTCAACAAATATTAACAGCATGTTAATAGTATTGTCAAATATTTATAATATAGCGTTACAAAAGAATTTTAGTTACGAGATTTTATATATCGGATAGTAGTGCTGTTAATTTTTATTAGCATATTTTTTTTTTAATTTAGTAGCTTGATTCACTTGAGAGGATTGTTTTTAGTAGTGATTATAAATAAATTTTTTATTCAATAAAATTAGAATTATCTTCAAAATTATAAAATTGTCAATTCAAATTTCAGTCAAAATAACGTAAAACTCATCATTAAATTAAAAAAATGGACATTAATTAAATAACACAAAACTCATAATTAAATATATTATTGTATTATAATAAACAAGTAGTCTAATCTTTGCCAAAAAGACTTCAATTTGCTTTTATATATAAACTGAGAAGTGCACTACAATTTGATTGAACATAATAACTCTTCAATCGAAGAAATTGCTGCACAACTCAGTTTGGGAAGATATTGGCGTTCAACACCATACAAAGGGGAAACTTAATTATCTTTGAATTTTAATTTTAATTATTATTAATAATTTTATACATTAATTAATTATCTTCTAATTAATTATTCTGTAAACATATAATCAATAATTGATAAGAATATTTCTTGAAAGGTGAAGCAAAGCAATGCATCGACCCAGAGAGAAGGAAGGAGACAAGGCAGTGGATACTACTACGTTGGCCGTTTGGGCCTTCATTAGTTTTCTTGGGTTTAAATTGGCCCAATAATATATTTTGTTGGATTCAAGTTGGGCCTCAAGTTGTTATTAATTGGGCCAATTATGTATATAATTGCGCTCAAATGGGCCAGAAAAGTTCAAACTCTTTTATGCCACGTAAGAACCTGAGTGCCACATCAGTAACATAAAGTCCACGTCATTACGCCCACATCAATAGAAATGCCATGCGAACAGCTGCCACATAAGCAATAACCTCCAATTCAATCAATAAGCCATGTCATCATATGCCACATCATCATATTAACACCATGTCATCAACTTCTTCAACGTCATTCAAGCTACATTAAAAAAAAAATCTGTCATCACTTGTCACATAATTTTAATTGAACCAAGTTTGCAACCAAACGACATCAACTTACATCCGTTTCATCATCTCATATGAGCCACATCAGCAGATGATCCACATCATCCAACTTACCATGTCATCATCTGCCACATCACCAATTTGTGCCACGTTATCAAATTCCAATCAAATTAAGCCAAGTAATAAAGTGTGCCACATCAGCAACCATGTCATATCCTATTACTAAATGGATCAAGGTCCAGTAAGTTTCCTAGTTTTGGGCCTTGATATTAGATGTAATTGTTTTACTGGCTATGTTAATCTCTCTACTTTGGGCCTTGAGCCCATTTATAATTTTACTTTATGACTTGCTGCCCTTAGAATTGACACGTGCAGCCATGTCATTCATTTAATTATTATTATTATTATTATATTTAAACTATAATTCATTTAAAAAATTAATAATAAAAAAATCTATACCATAAAAAAATTATTTAAATAATTTATATGCTTGTTGGGCGCCATGGCAATTTTTTATTTATTTTGAACAAAGCAATTTTTTTTACTACTTTTAAGGCAAACCAATGGAAATTATAATTTTGGCAAAAAAAAAAAAAAAAATGGAAATTATAATAATGGCAGAATATTGTGTTCATGATGAAAGTGGCCTGATCATCTTCTTCGAGCCTTCCTCACAAGTCACAAATCAGGATGACAACTTTGCCCTCCTTTTGAATTGTATTTTTATTATTATATTAATATTTTCTATAATATACTTTGTATTTAGTTTTTTTTTTATATATAAAGATATTTTTATTATTGTTACTACTTTTTTAGATAGAGATCACATAATTTCTTCTTTTACCTATAAATTTTATGGGTCAATACAATACTGAATTCTTGTATAATAAATTTAGATTTACTTTACATTAAATAAAATCTTAAAATATAATTTTGAGATGAAAAATAAATTTCATTTTAGTACATTAATTTTAATACAAGATTTTTTTATGTAAATAAATTTTTTTTAAAGAAAAAATTATTATAGTTTATAACTTTTTTCTCGTATATTATAAGATAAATACACAATCACTTAATTATTATTTTTTTAATTTTATCAGAAATGTGTATTATATATTACCTTTTTTTTTATTTTATATTATACTAACTTCACCTCCATGATTTGATGAAAAATAAACCTTCTTAATCGAGACTAAGAAATTTATAACTAAGATAAAATTCTTATTTATAGTTTGACACTAAAAATTAAGACTTAAATAATAAGGAAAAAAGAAATTTCAAGTCATTTTATAGAATAATTAAACAAGTTTTATTAAGATCAGATAGATTGAGAATTTTTAAAATATATAGAAGTTATCAAAATATATGGAATTTAAAAAAAATAAAAAAAAAATTGGTTCTATGGCTTTTCAATAATCTCACCTATTTGTTATGAGAACCAAAATTCTCATATTTATTAAGAACTTTTGCTATTCGATATGATTAATCTAAATAAAATTATTCATAAATAAATTTGTAATGGAAAAAAAGTAGATTATAAAGAAATATAACTTTTTTTTTTAAATTTATAGTGTAATTTTTTTTTTGTAAAATAAATATTATTCTTTTATTCAAATGAAAACTTTCATAAATTCATTTCTAGTATGGTATTTGAAAAATAAAAATTTCCAATAAATAATGAAATTTCAATAATTTATAAAATTTTATTTTTATTAAATAAAACCAAAATGATGTCAAAATTCATAAATTCTTCAATAATTTTAATATCACTCAATTCAAATCCGGCCTAACTCTTGGGTTTATTGGGTTGGTTGGTGGATGACGTGTGGGCCATCCACTTTTGTTTAAATGCACCGTCTTCTTCAAGTAAATGTCTCTTTCTCTCTCTCTCTCTCACAAGTCTACTATTTAATATTTTTAATTTCATACTTTGTCCCAATGTACCAAATTACCCTTTCCCACCCTTCCTTACATTAGCTTAAAAATATTAAAATATAATAAACATAAAGGACAGTATAGTCTTTTTGATAAAAATTTTTTTTATTGGCCCACTAGAGAGGATGCACCGGGAAGGTTCCATGTGTTATATATAATAAAATAAATAAATAGAAGTTGACGTTGACCAACTTGTTTAGCAAGCAATCCTCCATAGCCCTCTTCTTTGACCCATTCAAACATGATGAATGACAAAATGCAAGTTGTAATCAATTTATTTACATTACATATGCAATTTCCTATCACTCTCCATGCCCTTTCACACTTGGTTCTTTTCCCACTACTAGATTTGGATTTGGATAGAAAATAAGAAGACAATAGGAGTCTTTCACACTCCTAATTCTCTTCAATCTCAAAATTTTTACCAATTTTGCTCCTATCATCAATAGGGTTGCAATTACTTTTGTAAACCAATAATTAAATTTTGATTTTTTGAGAATTTTAATTGAATTAAACTTATTACAATTCTCAAAATGATTATAATATCATTAAATCATGGATTCATTAATGCATTCTTAATAATTAGTACTTAAAAATCTGCATTCATAATGTGTTAGTGTTGAATTAACATTAATTGTTAGTGCTAATTAATAATTTATATGATGAATTAAATGATCTCATACTCTTCTAGCATTTTAATAGCTCATCCACAAGACGATTACTCCAGATAAATTTAATTAAATCCATTAACAAATTAACAAATAACATAGAATGTGATACAAAATTGAATTGAGGCTGGCAACATTAAGTAATGAGACCCCCCAAAACAATCAAAAAATTAAATTTAGACAACAATAGTTCCTAATTCCTATACTACACCAATATAAAAAACATTACAAAAATCAAAAAGCCTTTGTTGTAAAAATTTACACAAATAACATACAGAATCCAAATTTAATCAAATCAACTCTTAACCTTCGTCTTCTTCTCCTTCTCTTATTTTTTCTGCTTGTTAATCCTTCCAAAACCCTGCAGATTTTTTAGCATAGCAATGACTCAAGAAACATTTCATTATCTCTTGGTTCTTCTTTAGTTTTAGAATAAACATTTTCATTTGATGTTTGATTCATGTAAGACCCCATAGGATTTCCAAAACCTGAGAATCCAAAGCTCCCTGGGCTCTGAAACATCTCTAATGAAAAGGGTGATTCCCCTTCTGATGTGGCCACCGGTAGCCTTAGGTTGCGAAGTGGGTTGGTTGGCAAGTTGTTAGAATAATGGTTTACAGCAGATGGCCTTATTGCCATAGCTGCATTGTTGTTGGTGGTGGTGTTACTATTGTTGTTATCAGGTAATGGCCTATTGACAGAGTGGCTGCCGCTGCCACGGGCAGCGGGAACATCATGGTTGTGCTTTCCCTCGTAGGTTGTGATCACTGCTCTAAGATCATGGGATGCTCTTTCAACATGTTTTCTTACAGGACATCCTGGATGTGTACATTTGTAGTAGCTCCTGCATATAATAATTAGAACATGAATTAGAGAAGAAGTCCACAAAAACTCAAACAAGATAATGCCACTGTAATTATTTTCAAAACTACTCCGAAGATTAAATTTCAGTCGAAGCCAAATTAACAAAAGAAACTTTAAATGACACACAAAAGATCTAAACTTTTCCAATTAAAGAAACTACAAACCACACACTAATCCATTTGTAGTAGCTCCTGTGTTGTAAATTTGTAATAATTAGAACATGAATTGGAAACAAGTTCACAAAAACTCAACAAAAACTCAAATGGGATGTTGAGTTATCTTATAGGTTTACTGGTTCAAAACCTTGGTACTTAATTAAGGGAACACAAAACAGGAAAAAATTAAAAAAGCACCAAGATCAAAATCTCTCTCATTAAAGAAAACTTTAATGGAATTAAAAAGACAAAGAAACATTGACAAAATCCATATTTTAATAATTCAAGAACCCATATTTTAATAATTCAAGAACTTTTGGATCAAACTTTGAGTTTATGACTTCCAATTTGAAAAATCTTTCAAAAGTTAGAAAAAAGAATTAAAAGTAAATGAACCTTTACCTAGGATTTGGATTTCCTTTGACCACTTTCTGCCCATATTTCCTCCATCTATAACCATCATCAAGAATGTCAATGTCACTTGTAGTTTGAACCACAACTCTAGGCTCTCTTACTGTTCTGCTTCCAGGTGCTGAAATTCCTTCATTTTCAGCCTCTGTTTTCCTGAAATAAACCCAATAAGAAGAATTTTAAGATCATCTTCAGTAAACAAATAGATTATTTTTTTTTTTTCCTTTTTGTGTTAGTAAAATGAGAATTTACCATCTTTTGGCTTCTGGTTCATCTTCATCAAACTCGTCACTTCTAGATTTACTCTTCTGTGAATCAAAATCATCATCTCCTATTGATATTGAAGAATTATCAGGTGTAGCAACAGAGTCCATTTGTCCACTACCATGGGTTGTAAATGATTGCTCTTGAATATCATTTGTTGCAGGATTAGGAGCTTGAATTGCAAGATTGGTAGCTGATGAAGAAGAAGATCTCCTAGTAGATTGAGGTTTAGGATGGTTATGGCTACCCTTATAAACAATCTCTGTTATTTGTCCATCTAAAGACCTCTCAACTTTCTTTTTTGTTGGACAATTGGGGTATGTGCACTTATAATAACTTCTTGGATTTTCACTTCCTTTAACTTGTTTCTGACCATATTTTCTCCAATTGTATCCATCTTCTGATCTTCTCTGTTCTCTAACTGACTGATATTGCTGTTGAGGACCACCATAATCTGATTGGAATCCATTGTTGCTTTGAGTATTTGTTTGAATCGCAGCAATTTCAGGGGAGAAACTATGCATACTCTTCCCTGTGCCAAAATCATCTTGCTTTACGAATTCTTGAAAACTCCACCCTTGTTTCTGTGCCTGAAAATATCATTACATCAACCGAAATCTTTAATTACCCATCAAAATAACCAAAAACGGAGAAATTTGACGATTAGAGAAAATTCACTGCTTACAGTTTGAATTGTGTTGTTTGAAGTTTGAAACATCGTTGAAGATGTTGTAGGGGGTCTTGTAGGTGGCTGGAATGAGAAATCAGAATAATTTTGATCTTCTTTCTTGACATTTTGCTGGTTATTACCAGAATTTGTCTTCCAGTTAGGCACCAGAGCTGGAAATGTCCCAGTAGTTGGAGATGGCAAAATCTGTACAAAAAAACAACAAGAATCAAAACCCACCAGCCTAATTATTCCTCAATTTATCCCAACATGTTTGTACAATTATTCCTCAATTTAGCCAAACAAGAAGAACCAAAACAGAGCATACAAGAAAACAGAGCACAGTACAAAAAAAAAACTTACGTTGGAAGAGTTCAACAAGACTGGAGAGTCAAGAAGCTCGGTGGGGCTTAAACCAGGAGGAATAGCAAAGTAAGAAGAAGGAGAAACAGGAGGAGGAGAAAGAGGCAAAGAAGGAGGAGGAATAGACTTGAATTTAGGCACACCAGACCCTGTTCTTTCAGCTATTCGATCAGATAACCCACGCCGATGATTCTGAGCATTTGTATTAATGGGTTCATCATTACCAGCAGATGCAAGAAGATCAGAGAACGAAGTGGTCATGAAGGCAGATGAAAAACTAAAACTTGATGGGTGAGAATTTGCAGATGTATCTAAGCTACCAGAAGAAGAACCCATCAAATAAAATTGATAAATATAAACAAAACAAGAAGAAAGTCGAGAACTTTTTAAGAGATTAGGTAAAGAAAAATGGAAGATTTGGGTTGTTGAAGAAAGGAGAAAGAAGTAAAAATGGTCACGTATCGAACAAGGTATGGTTTGTTATTGGATTTTGAGGTTGGGTTCCAGGAAGGTTACAGAGGCAGGAGCTGGAAGGTTTGACTGTGGAGAAATATCGATGTTTTTAAATTTGAGACCTAAATTGGAGTGAGTTTTACTATTCAATCATGGTAAAAAATATGAATTTAAATTTTATATTTGAATAAGTGAACAATAATTTGAAAATTAAAATGAGCTCTATATTAAAAAAAGTGAAGAGAAAAAATAAATTATTTTATATTAAAAAAATGTAAAATTGAAATGAGATATACATTCAATCACTCTTCATTTTAATGTTAAGAAAATAATAAAAAATGTTCTCTTTAGTGCCTGCGGGAAATGGTTGCAAATCTACGGTATTGAGCTTTAAGCGAGGGTTGCAAATTCAGAGTATTGAGTTTTAAGTTTTACTTGTGAGCGTGCGAATTGCGTTTAAGAATTTTAGACTGAAATGGGTTGACTCGTGCCAACTTTAGTTTTGCAATTTTTTTTTTTTAATTTAATCCAATCACAAAGTTTTTTAATTTAGTTCAAATTTTTTTTTTAATCCAATAGCAAAAAAAAAAAAATTCCGCTCTGAAAACCCGGTCCGAGCCGGCTAGACAGCCTAATTTTCCCATTTTTTTTTGTTGGCTGGGTAAGAGATCAGAACCAAATTGATCGGACGTTTAATTCTCAATTTTTTTTATTGAATCGGTTGAACCGAATCGATTTTAGAAATATTAAGCACGGTGGGGTACGTATACATGTATATTTTAATAATTTTTTTATATGTTTTTTACGTGTGGATTGTGTTATTTTTGGTCAAAACTTTTGGGTTTGACTGGAAGGCGGCTGACACTGAGATATTATTTCTTTTCTATTTTGTTGGTGAGAGCTTTTTGTTTTTTTTTTTTTTTAAATTTGGCCTTTTAGCTGCCCATGTTTGTGCATTATGTTTATTTGGTTGCTAAAAGTAAAACTATCTTTAGATGTTACAAAAAATCTGATATTTTTATGTTTCATTCATTGGAGTGGAGATGAAGAAGACTACTCTACTACAAATAAGGTGGGTGCTTAATTTGTAAGATTTCCCTATCAAGATTTTTATTTTTTGGGTTCAGTGTTTGATGGGTTTGTCCTACATTCATGAAAATCATATATTCTATGATGTTTTCTTCTTCACAATAAAATTTGGATCCTCTAGTCAGTAAGTAATAGTTTCAAAACTTTCTAGTTCTAACTGTGTGTTTCAAGCTTATTTTCATACTATGTTTTTTAATTTGAATAATTTCGAGTTCTTGGTGGTTGGTAGAATTTTATTTTATTTTGTTTGTTTTAACTTCTTCCTTGTTATCAATTTTTGGAAATCTACATATCACAAGCCTTATGTAAAGGTGAGAAATGATAATGAGGTAGGAATAGAATATAGATGGAGGTGGAGCAGGTGAATTTTGCAATTTCCATATCTACCTTTTTAAAAAATTAGGATGAGAATGATGCCCATAAATGGATTATTTTTTCATTCATTGGATTGAAGACTGGTGTTGTGCTAAATCTGCAAGTGTACAGATCGTGAGCAAGTAATAGTGTGTGAATAGAGTGTCGATCCCACAAGGAAGGTGTTGACAATTACCAAAAAATATGATTACTCTATTATTTAGAAAATTAATTCAGTTGTGAAG
>CATKHJ011116703.1:0-36168 GCA_949750685.1 Vernicia montana
ACTTATTACATTCAGTATAAATTTTAAGTTAAAAATTTTGACTTATCATTTTAAGTAGTTTTTGACTTAATTTATACTTTTAAGACATAGTTATCAAACAAACTTAAAACAATTAAGTGCTGAAAATTTTAATTTTAAGTGCTGAATGGTGTTATCAAACACCACCTAATATATATATATACATGATAGTATGATAATTATTTTCAATCCCTATTATATTAATCTGTTCTATTTGTTCAAACTTTTTTATGCTCCTCCTTTATTAAAAAAATATGATATTCGTTTCTATATTTTTTTTAATTTTATATAATATAATTATTTTTTCTTATTTTTTTATATGTACATAATCATAGAGGAATATTACATATATTTATTACAATCAATTGTTTGTTATTAATTTATTATAATTATATAACTGATGTTCAAGTCTAGTGATAAGATGAGACAATTTTAAGAGTAAGGTGGTGTTTGGTAAAACTGAAAATTAAGCGCTGAAAAATTAAGTGCTGAATTTTAAGCGCTGAATATAATAAATACTGAAATTTTTAAGTACTGAATATAATAATTCTGTTTGATAACTATTATTACTGAAAATTATTAAATTTCTTTATTGGATGTAATTAACTATGTGATATTGATATTTAAGTTTTAATCATTAAACACAGTTTTGAAATTAAAAAAAATAAAATTATAAATAAAAAAATTTAGAAGTAATAATCATATTAGGATAATATTTCTCATAAGTTTTTTAAAAAATAAATATTATTAAACTTTAAATGAGTATTTAAGAATATGGTAGGGGTATAAAAGTTACTTTGATAAAAAATTTTAAAAACTCAATAACTGAGCGTGTTCAGTAGAAATTTTAAGTTAAATATTTTAACTTACCATTTTAAGTAGTTTTTGACTTAATTGAAAATTTTAAACTATGACCATTTTATGTTATCAAACCATTTTAAAACTAATAAGTGTTGAAAATATTAAATTAAGTAATAAGTTGGGTTATCAAACACCCCCTTAGTTAAATGAAATTGCCAAATAAGTAGACCACCTTATAACTGTAGGAATGCACCCATTTTAGCTATTTATATTTGAACTTAACCAAAATTAATTATCATAAACCCAATAAAATAAAAACAAGAAAGAAAACCACAACCACCACACATACAAAAGAAGAACTCAATTATAGGTTTATGAACAAGGAAAATTTGGCTTCCATCAGTAACTCTTTACTTAAGATTATTATTAGGATTTCCCTTTGGCAAAAGCTACTCCAAGCGAGTAAGCTCAACTTAACTCAAACTTGCACGCTTCATTGCGTAATTACACTTTTCACGCGTCACTCTAAATTAAAATGGGAGGCACTATTTTTTGTTTCATGAACTTACAAGCAACGCATCCTTCCACTATTCACCAAAGTCACTATCGCTCTTTTTAGTTTTTTACATTAAACTTATTAAGTGTAGTTTACCTTTGAAAGTGAAAATACAACAATATAAAAGGTGAACTTTGACCTCCTATTTCCACAACTTCAAGAACTATTATTGGTTAGTTTTATTCGAAATCGAGCGAGGCTGTTACAGAAAAAGAAAGGTTTTAGATAATCAAGTGAAATTGCCACATTATTTATAGGTTAAACATATATAAAGAAATTGTCTTGTTGTATAGGCGCTTTTTATTAATTAGTTTGGAAGTGAGTGGCGATAACTTTCTTTAGTGGCGATAACTTTCTTTATAGCTTCTCTTATTCTCTCTTTAGTCTTTAGTTTTGTTGTGTGAGAGGAAATGGAAAAGTTGTCGGGTTTAAACCATTTGTTTATGACAATTTTTCTGCATAATTTCTCATCATTTATGGTCGTCCCTGCCATCACCGACGTTACAATGTCTGCTATTTGTCCTGGAAGAGATCAATGTTCATTAGCCATTTACTTGACTGGATTCCAACAAGCGGTATGTAACCTCCAGCTCTCTCATTTCTTTCTTCTTTTACCCATTTTTCCAGTTATGCCCATATACAAATTTTAATTCCATCAAGTTCATTTACAGAATTCACCAAATATATGAAAATGATTTACCTTTTCTTTCATTTTTTTTTTTTTTTTTTTTTTGTTTTTTTGTTTTCTCCTATGTTAGTCTCCTGTTGTCAAGATATAAACATGTCTAAAGTAAATGCGACATCATGTTCTTTGAATATAAAGTCTAGCTTCAAGAATTAAGCTTTAGACTTTCCATTTTTATTTCTTCTTTTTATAAATTGAAAGTCAAAAACTCGCAATCGCAGTTTTATAAACCATCCAAATACTACTTACTTAAAACTCATTGATTTATTCTATCTTTTTAATCTATTCTGCATACTCTGTTTTTCAAACGAATTTACTTTCCTTTTTTAGTGGTTTAATCTTGAATGTATTGGAAAGAGTAGACAACAGAGATTGGATTCAGAATTGCCTTCATTAGTGGACAAAATTCAAAAGTCCCACTTCACAGTTGCTGTAGTACATGGGGATCTACAAGTCCAAGTTCCACTGTCCAATCCTAGGAAATTTCCCTTCAATTTCACCCGACATGCCTTTTCAGCTCTATATGCAAAAATATGGAGAAACTGCCAACTGCCACATATAGTAGTTAGTAGTAGTTTCTATATATTTGTATATTGGATACAGTAAAAGGCCAGCCCAGCCCAACCCAAATCCTTACCAGACTTGTAAATCTTGTGGGCCTACCTCCAAACAATTTTTCTTTTCCTAGTACAATTACAAGTAAAGCGTGACTCACCCTGTCACAATCCATCACCATTCAGTGTTCACTAAAAAAAAAAAAAAAAAACAAATGGTAAAAACACAAGAAGATTAGGAAATGAAGTTGCCCTTTGTAAAAGTTAAATTGATATCCACTATCCCAGCTCCATGTTTATATAGGTAATTGCGAGAGTAAAGATTAAATGACAAAATACTTAGCATAAATTTTATGTTATACACAATAACACGGCATATATGTATGTAATTATAGGGTCATATATACTTTAATGGACAATTCCTTGTTGGTTAGCTCTTTTACTTTAGATATGCTCTTTTTATTGGAGCTAAAGCTTTTGAAATTGAATTAAAGAGAGGTACGTACCTACGTAGAGAAAGAATTATGGAAAAGTTAACCCATCTCTTGTTAACAATCTTTATTTATAATTTCTCAACTTTCACAGTGATTATTAGTGTCACCATGAAATACTAATTTCTCAATTTTATAATGTCTATTGTTAACAAAGAGACAGCAATACTAAAAATGGCTAAGAATTTTTCGCAAGTAATAATCTCTCTGTTTCTCATGGAAGGAAACTTCCGCTGGGTTATAGAAATGACACTACGATAATTATGAGCAAACCCCCGACACAAAGTGTGAACTGTGGGTAACCCCAGCCAGGACCACATTTTTTCCTGGTATAAAATGAAAGAATTTATGTATGCTTTTTTATTGACTTTATCTTTGGTGTATTTGTATTTGTTTTGATACGACTGCAAGAAAATATAGGTGCTTTGTGAATGGTGTTTTGTTTGCAATTAATTAATAATGAAGATGATGAAAATTGGTGATGATCAAATAGAGATGGTGTGATTTTATGCAGATCATAGGGCTGGGGACATTGGTAATGATGCCTTTGGTAGGGAATCTATCGGACAAATATGGAAGGAAAGCTTTACTTGCTGTGCCTTTGGGTCTTGGCATAATACCCTTAGGTAAGCATGCCATTAATTATATTAGATTTTTAAGTTTAACCAACTTAATTTTTAGCTTTATCTTTAATTAATAGCATATACTTTTTACCAATTTAGGCTGCGAAAGTCAATGGAATAGTTGGTTAATCAGTCGTCAGTTTTGATTTGATTTTTATATAAAATGGATTAGCAAACAATCTGGTCTATAGAAGCCCTACTTCCGTTTTGTTTTGTTGATTCCCATTTATGGGCCCCAAAAATTACGTTTTCTTGTTTCTTTAGATGGAAGAGGGGAAAAGCAACAAAATAGGTGCAATTTTGCTTTTACTTTATTATTATATAATATATGTTTGCTACACAAGCTGATTTTTACATTTATTATTATAGTGCTGCTGGGGCCTTAAAAGTATATAACTTACCAACTTTTGATAATAATAAAGAAATTCTTACTCTACTTAACAGGGAATGGGAACCACAATTGACAAACAACTGCATATTCATAATATTATTAGATGGGTAAAGAAACCTCTGTTGTGAAAAAATTATTGAAAGTCATCACATGTATTTGACAAAAATAATCAACACCCAACACATTATACATAGAAAAAATGACCATATGCTAGCGATTGACGCAAACATTTTTGAAGTGAATTTTCTTCACATGTTGAAAATTGAAGTGAGTGACGCAAACATTTTCATCATCATTTGAAATATGCAAGTAATCACTTACTTCTATCATGTCATTTCTATTACAAACACTGGAGCTTTGATTATTAATTAATTTATACTAATTACTGGAGATAGATATATATTTTTAATTTGGATAAGATTTTAAATTTAGTCTCCCTCATTTTATTTTAAATCATAAAAAAACACAATTTATTCTTTTTTTTTTTTTCCTTTTGAGTGAAAGATTGAATGGGTGATTTAGTACTCTGCATACTAAAATATGATTGCAGCCACATTGGCATACAACAGAACAGGATACTTCTTCTACGCATATTATGTGCTCAAGACATTAACTGCCATGGTTTGTGAAGGAAGTGTCCATTGCATTGCGCTCGCCTATGTGGTAAAGCCACCTTCTTCTTCTTCTTCTTCTTCTTTGTTTAAAAAAAAAAAAAAAAAGCCTTTGGGTTTGGTGACTTTGGTGTGAAAATTACTTCCACAATCTTATATTTGACCCATAAACTCTTTAAAGCTTACAAGCCCAATGTGTATTGTTTTGGGCCACAAAGAAAGCCCGATTAAGAAAACCACAATCCACAATATACAATGGCTTTTAAACAAACCCAATTAGAAAGTTATTTAAAACGCCATCATTTTTCCCTCCAAGTCCAAAGTCCAAATCTGGCACCGTTTTCATTTTGTTTGGGAAATTATTTGTCAGGCGGACAATGTACCTGAGGGGCGGCGAGCGTCGGCGTTTGGAATCCTTTCAGGGATTGGATCATCGGCGTTCGTTTGTGGAACACTCTCTACTCGTTTCCTCTCAACAGCCTCCACTTTCCAGGTCTCTTTCAGTCTCTCTCTCTCTCCATTAATTTTACAGTTTTATCTTAATAAATCGCAGTTCAAGATCTTTGATTTATGGATAATCAATGTATTAATTAGGTTGCGGCCTCAGTGGCAATCATAGCCATAGTTTACATGAAGGTTTTCCTTCAGGATTCAATCGTTGATAAAAAACTTTCTACACCAATACTCTCGAATGGTAAGAGTAAAGTTGATGCGGTTGAAAATTCAAGTAAGAATGTTCCTATTTTCAAATCGATGCCTTCCTTGGACGATACACTCTGCTTGCTCAAGAGCAGGTTAGTGGATCTTTCTTAATCTCATATTATGAAAGCTTAAAATTCAAAATTATGATTTTTATGAATTGATCTGTTATTAACACCTAATTTCCCCATAATATTAATTAATCTTTAATTTTTTTCTCAAATAATTATATATAAATATCTTTATTTGCAGTGTTACGTTCTCGCAAGCTGCTGTCGTTGCATTTTTCATCAATCTTTCAGATGTTGGCCTTCATGCTTCATTATTGGTACCTCCCTAACTTCACACATATTAGACCTGCACTTATAGGATTAGGCCATAGTTCAGCATTAATTTCATATTTTTAGTGTATATGATATGGTTGGTTGTGGGCTTGTGACTTAACAAGGGACTATTTAAAGCTGAAAATGTGCTCTATGTGATACAACATTGTAATGGCCTGATGTTGTATCTTAGTGCACCTAGGATTGAAAGGCAATGATACCTATTCCCTAGTGATAGAGTCGTAAGTTGAGGGTTCCAGTAGGAGGTTTCATACAAATGTAAATCAATTTGTTGTTTTTAGAAAATCACCTAAAAGATAAGTGGTGACTCAGGGTTTGAAATCTTAAACCGAATCAAATATTGCATATCTATGTAGAGCAAGGCTTTGAAATTCTGTTTTTCCTCCTCTGCAGTACTACTTAAAGGCAAGATTTCACTTTAATAAGAATCAGTTTGCTGACTTAATGGTAATTTCTGGGATTGCTGGGACCATTTCACAGGTATAATTTCCACTGCTTTGTTTCAACTTTCAATTCAGTGATATTCATGTGGTCTTTTTCTTCTTCTTCTTCGCACCTTTTTTACATAGTGTATTTCTGCATTCACTTACTGTTGATCTGAAAGTTGAAGTGGCCTTGCAGTTGCTTCTCATGCCCATACTGGTTCCTGCTTTAGGAGAGGGAAAATTGCTTTCAATAGGGCTCTTTTTTACATGTGCAAATGTAAGTACCTTGTTTTATATTATTTTTCATTTGTTCATATTGTGATCACCCATTCAGATTCACGTTGTGAGTAGTTTCACTATGAGCTTCTTAAATCCTAATAAATGTAATTACAGAAAGTATATTGGTTGAGTGATTATGGCTTCGTGTGCAGATGTTTCTTTACAGCATTGCGTGGGCTGTCTGGGTATGTCTTTGCAACTTACCTAGCAACAGCAAGCTTCTTCCTTTTGTTCTATGCTTTATAACTAACTTATATGATGTCTTAGTTGCTAACATTTCAAAAGCTGATAGGTCCCTTATGTTGCTGCTATGCTTTCCATTTTGTTTGTGTTTTCACAACCATGTGTGAGTTTCTTCCTTCACTTCTCATCAAAAAGTTCTTAATAGTTGTTCAAGCAATAATTTCTGAATAACTTCTTAAAAATGGTTTGCAGATGCGAACCATTGTGTCAAGGCAAGTTGGGGCATGTGAGCAGGTAGAATTTGAATTCTTGATAAGTGGCTTTATAATTTAGGTTGATAGATCATGTTTCAAGCTTCAACAGTATGTTTGGATTAGAATGTTAAAAATTTTCTTTATCCCAGTACAAGATTTGTTTATAAAACAAACTAAATTATATTTTCTGATCAAGCTGACAGACAAGGAAGAAAGAAAAATTAATAGATTTTACTTGCAAAAAGAAAGCTATCTCAAGATGCTTGAAGTGCCCCCTTTTAAGCATATAGATTTGCTTTGTTCGCAAGAATTTCCCATGTCTCCTGCATTTTTTTGCAGTCCCGTTTGTCATATGATTTTAATGTATATACTTTTTTCCTTTTTCCAGGGGAAGGCTCAAGGATGCATTTCAGGCATTGGTTCCTTTGCAAATGTTGTATCTCCCTTAGTGTTCTCTCCTTTAACAGGTGATTGGAAATTTAGTATGATATATTATCAGGCCCAAAAGTCAATACTAACAAGGTTGAATTGTTTTCCAGCTTTGTTTCTATCTGAAAGAGCACCATTCCATTTCCCTGGTTTCAGTATTATGTGCGTTGGATTTACATCGGTAAGTACTCATACATTATTCTGAGGATACATGTTGCAGCCTTTTGTTTCGTAACTTGCTATCTATTTTTCCTAAATAAGCTGTGATTGCAATCTGTAAATATTAACCTTCCTAATATTACATAAATGTCTGAAGTAGTAGTGGTCTATCTAGGACCAGCTTGCCACAAAAAACCTGGCCATAAATTTGACAGATGCCCAAACTGGTATACTGTTAATGAACCAGCAAATCTAGGCACCACCTAATTCTTGGTCCTGTAAGCTCAGTTTTTGAACGACCTGTGTTACTTCACCTGCATCTTAGTGTGAATGGACATCATATAAAGTTAAGACGAGTTGTAAACTTTGGAACTCATCTTCTTCTAGCCTAGAGGCATTACCTTTATTAGCTCTAGTACAACAATAAGGTAACAGGTTAAAATCCTGAGAACAATCTCTCCATCAAAAAGCAGGGAAGGGCCGCATACAATAAATGACCATCCCCTGTCTACATTGTTAATATATATGAGTTCTGGTTATCTGCATGAATACATGAATTTGTCATCAAATTCAAGGCTATCATCTTTGCTTATTGCTATCAGATTTATACATTTTGTTCATTATTTAATGATCTTTTGTACACTTCTTTGTTGTGTTATGTAGATGATAGCCTTGATTCAGAGTATGATGATAAGGGTGGCCCCTCCGATTTCAAATGAGAGGGTCAGTAATTGCAATTATGTGGATGCCTAATCATGATAAGGTGGCTCAAACTAGAAGAGTTGCTTTCTGTGTTAGGGGTAGTAGTAGAAATTCTGGACTTGAAGTCGAAACCTAGCACTAGCCATAAGGTTTTAAATCATTTTGATGCTATAGGTAGGGAGTTTATCTCATTGAAGTAGCATTCAGCAGACGAGACTCAAGATGTCAGAGTCTAAATTGTGTGGAAGTGGATCAGTGATAACCGCGGTGGAGTTTGTTGGTCCATGTTTTATCAGTTGCATGTTTTTTTGGGTAGTTCATGTTTATTAGTCAGGTGTGACAAGAAATAGAAAAGCTCTCTGTTTGTACTTAGGCAATGATCTTGTAAGAAACAATTTATTTAATCCTGCCTTCTTTTAATTCATCCATGGCTTGTTAAATGTATGATTAAGGAGTTGTGCCCTTAAAGCTTATGAATGTGTATTTCTTCTCTGTTTTTTTTTTTTTTTTTGGGCCAAATTAATTATCTTCAAATTGATTAATCCATACAGACACACGCATGCCACCATCTTAAGAAACTTTTTCCCCCCAAAATTAAGCAAAATGTTGGCCATGTGCATTCTTATTAATTTTAAATTTATTATTTAATTCAAGTCAATTAAAAATGAATTTATATATAATATAAATATATTATTCTTTTTGAATATTATGGGAAGGAGAATTTATTCTTAATTTATTATTAGGGAAATACGTATTTATCGCTAAATTATGTTTCAGTGTGCAATATAAATATATTATTTAAAAACATATAAAGTTAAATCTTTTATTGAAGCTCTTGTTATTAAGATTAACAAGATTGATTTTTTTTTTAATAGTAAATTTAACTTCAAATGATATTTGAATTTGAAAATTTCCAGTTTTTTGAATTTCGGCAGTGAATCAAATTTAAGCTGAGCTAATCCGATTGAAATGGAAGGCAATGCATGTCAGGCTTCCAATTCCAGGTTCCAATAATCAATCCAACTGTATGTTAGGTTTTGTTGGATTGAGGAAATGTAAATGAGGGAATGTACACTATTTTTAGATTGTGCTAAATCTTATGTGTTGGCTAATGTAATTCAATAATCATTTCATTATATATGTATATATATTAGAATTTCATTTTTTACCATTAAATTCTTAAGTTTTATCGTTCAATAAAAATATATTTATTCTACTTTTTACAATTCAAATAAGGATATAATTAAAATTTTCATTATAAAATTCATAAATTCTAACATTTTATCCAAACATAATTATTATATTTTTTAATTCAAAATTTTTGTATTTTAAAATCATACTAAATGAAATATTTTAAATATTATCTACATTTCATATACCCTTATATTCTCTGCATTTAAACACTCCCTTTTTACACATTTCCTCTATACAAACGTGCTTTTAGTATTTAACCATCCAAATTAAGAAGGTACACCGGTTCGCCACTATTTCCTAAAGTCAAATCCTTCGCCTCCACCGCTGCCGCTGCCATCACGTGTTCATATACCACAACTAACTGACTTTATCATCACCCCAGCGACTTTACGTGCATTATCCCTGCAGTGCCCATTACCTATCCAATCCCATTTTTTATCAAATGGACCAAATCTAATTGACATTATAATTAATAACATTTATTTATACTCCTACATATTAGATTATAATTTTATTTTATTGTTAAATAAAAAATTCATGTAAGATTGTGAAATTTTCGGTTGCACTAACCAAATCTAACATGTAAACCTTAATAAATTATGCCTTAATAATAAAAGTGAAACTATATAAAAGGAAACGCAAAAAAAGATTAATCTAATTTGCAACATTTTCTTATTTAGTAGGAAGAGAAATTAAATATAAATTGATTATCCATATCATATATATATTTATCGTTAGATTATATATTGGCGTGTAATTTATAAAAAATTCATTACCAAACAAAATGCTTTTTAGGTTGTGTTTAGTTTGTTTCAAAATTTTATATTTTGGTTTGATTTATAAGAAATTTATTTTTTTAATAAAAAAAATAAAATTTTAATTTAGACATCTGATTACATTATGTAAGGTTTTGCTATAGTCAAAAGTTCACATACTGTAACTGAGGTGTCAACGATTTAAAATCCTTCTTAATGAATTAGGTGGTGTTTGATAATATCATTCAGCACTTAAAATTAAATTTTTTAACACTTAATCGTTTTAAGTTTATTTGATAATTACGTGTTAAAAGTCTAAATTAAGTCAAAAACCACTTAAAATAATAAGTCAAAATTTTTAACTTAAAATTTATACTGAATACAATAAGTAATTAAATTTTTAAATATTTTTACTATTTAAAAATTATATCACTTATTTTATTCAACACTTAAAATTCAGAACTTAAATTTTCAGCACTTAATTTTCAGTTTTACCAAATATCACCTTAGTCTAATAAGATGAACTATTTTCACTCTTCCAAATTCTTCTCATACTCTTATTATTTCTTTTAGACTATTTGATGCTCAATTGTAAGTTGGATGTCATTAATTTTTCTTTAAAATGTCAATTATAACATTTTGTATTATAAATAAATTTTAATTTTTCTTTTATTTTTAAATATTTTTTATTTATATGATATATATGGTTGTAATCCCAAAATTTATAATTTTATTTTATAATTTTATAAAATTGAAAAGAATATAATAGATGTTGAAGCAGTAAAAGTAAAAAATATATATTTTACTTGTTCCATAAGTAATTTAAAAGAATATTTCTTTAAAAGATTTATGAAATATTGTTTTACTGTACAGAAACTTAAAAATAAATTTGTATTCTTAAATTTTTTAAATATTTTTATACATATTTATTTTTTTTTATATTATCCTTCTTATAAATGTTATACTAAAACACATAATTTTATTATTACATAGAAATACATTATTTTTTATTTTTAAAAATATTTTACAAGTCAAATCTATTATTTTTATGATAAATATTTTTTCAATTGTAATTTTATAAATATAGAAAAAGATAAATTTTTAACCAAAAGAAATAAAACATATATAAATTAAAATTTATCTACAAAATTACCATAATTTATACAAAAATAATTTTTTATTTAAATCTAAATTATTATTTTTTTAAAATTATTATAAAAAAATATATTTCATTTTTACAATTAACTTTTATCAATTTAAAAAATTTATCAATAGACATAGGTAAAATTTATAAGGTGGAAGTAATATTTTTTATATACTTATTATATAAAAAAATTAAAATTTATTTATAATATAAAGGATTAAAATTGATATTTTAAGAAAAAGTTAATATAACTTTGGTTAAAAAAAAAAAGAAAAAGAAAAAATTAATATAACTTGAGCATTAAATAGAAGTATAAAAAGAAAACAATCTCAGCCTAACAGTTAGAAAAAAAAAAAAAAAGCATTAATACCCAACCCATCCACGTGTCTTATGCATCGCTGTTAAGAATTAAATTAACACCCGGCAGTTCCATTATACGATCCGTTATCTTTCTGCTGCAGAACCTCACCGCCTGCAGTTTTCGCAGTTGGCTTCGCCGGAGAAACCAAAGAAGTAAAAGCTCTATATCTAACTGCGCCTCACTAATTACTCATTTCCTTTTCAATACGCAGTCGTTTCTCCGGTTGCTCCGTTGATAGCCAACTTCCTCCTCTCTCACGTTTTTCCATATCGACCCTATCTTTAATTGGTTTTGCCCTTGCATGTCATTTGGTCTTTGTTTAATGGCGGAAGAGACTTTCGATAGCAGAGCATATATTTACGGTGACCTTGATTTGAAGATCATTGAAGCTCGCCGGTTACCTAACATGGATTTGGTGACGGAGCGTATTCGCCGGTGTTTATTAGCCTTCGACAGGTGCCGAAAACCTTGCATTGAAGAGATCAAACGCGAGCACCAGCATAAAATCATCACCAGCGACCCTTACGTTACGGTTTGTCTCGCGGGTGCCACGGTGGCTCGCACACGTGTCATTTCCAATACACAAAATCCCTTCTGGAACGAACATTTTAATATTCCGGTCGCTCATCCGGCCACTCACGTGGAGTTTCACGTCAAAGATAATGACGTTTTCGGCGCTGATTTGATTGGAATTGCAACTGTTCCGGTTGAGAAGATCATTTCCGGCGAAACGATAAGCGAATGGTTTCCGATTATCGGTCCTTACGGAAAACCGCCGAAGCCGGACTCGGCAGTTCGTGTAGAAATGAAATTCATGCACTGCCAGCAAAATCCGTTGTATCAATACGGCATTGCCGCGACTCCGAATAATTTCGGCATTCAAAATTGTTATTTCCCGGTCCGGCACGGCAGCTCCGTTACCCTTTATCAGGACGCGCACGTGCCGGACTCGCTGTTGCCGGAGATTAAATTGGAGAACGGTGACGTATTTAGGCACGAGAAGTGTTGGGAGGATATTTGTCACGCAATACTAGAGGCGCACCACATGGTGTATATAGTGGGTTGGTCGATTTATCATAAGGTGAAATTAGTGAGAGAACCCACAAGGCCATTGCCTAGCGGTGGGAATTTGAATTTGGGGGATTTGCTGAAGTACAAATCGCAAGAAGGTGTTAGGGTTCTGTTGCTGGTTTGGGACGACAAGACTTCTCATAGCAAGTTCTTCATTAATACGGTAATGCAATTTTTTTTTTCTTTTGAATTTTGTTTTCTGATGGGAAAGAATTTTTTGGATTATGAGTAACTTTTTTGCTGTACAGGTCCTTAATTTTTTATTGAGATTAGAGATTTTAAATAAAATGTTTTAATTTTGAATGGAATTTGGAATGCAGACAGGAGTGATGCAGACGCATGATGAAGAAACGCGCAAGTTTTTCAAGCATTCTTCTGTTAACTGCGTGTTATCGCCGCGATATGCCAGCAGTAAGCTTAGCATTTTCAAGCAACAGGCATGCTTATATAGTGTTCCATTTCCTGTTGTATCATCTTTTTGTTATTTTTAGCTTAAATAATACTTTGATTAAGACAGCTGCATGCTTATATCATTATTTATAGTAGCTTTTGCTTTTTTCTGGGGCTTAGACAGAGCATGTAGTGTGTACTTGTTGCTTTCATCTTTGTGACTTGCTCTTTTCTCTTGTTAGTGATAAGCTTGTTAGAAAGGTGAAGGAACTAAAAGATGAATTTAGTAATAACAAAATACAAAAAGCTTACTTTTGTGTGTAAAATTTAGGTGAATATTCAAATTCACACTTGCTATTTTTTTACTTTATCTAACTAATTCATTGCAGATTAATGAAAGAAATGTAAAATTGACAAAACAACATGTCTTGATATAATGCTGAAAGCTTGAAGTTCATTCTTAGGCCATTCAATTCTTGGCTTAAATGACAGTTTCTTTGGAAATAAATATATTCCTTGCCTGTATCTATGAACAGTCTCTTACTAAAACGTTAACTTGAAAATGACATGAATTAAAATCTATTATCCTAGCTAATAAATGGTACATAATGGTTTCATGGCATTGTCTGCGTGATAATTTATTTCTCTAGTGTCTTCAATGTCTATAAATTCAATGGAATTAGTTTTGATAAGTTTTTTAGTTCCAAATATGTGCATTTCTAGTTTTAGCATTGATAAATTATCTGGATAAGCTAGAGCTCTCTTTTCTAATCAGAAAGAAGTTTTGCTCACAGTTTTCACTGTTACATCCCTTCAGGTTGTTGGTACCCTCTTTACGCATCATCAGAAATGTGTGATTGTGGATTCACAAGCATCTGGTAATAATCGGAAGATAACTGCCTTTATAGGAGGTCTAGATCTTTGCGATGGCCGCTATGATACACCAGAACATCGGTTGTTTCGGGATCTTGACACTGTATTTCAGGATGATTATCATAATCCAACATTTTCTGTGAGTATTAATTATTCTATCTTCAGTATTTCTTCTTAACCTAAAAGATTCACAGATAAAAATTGAAGTATTGGATTTTGTTATCACCTTGCTCTGTATTGGTTATCATGGAAAATAAGTAGTCAGTTTTTCCGCCATAAAATATAAAATGTATGTTTACTCGCTTCTTCATGAAGGTAAATAAATATTTATTCTAGCCATGATCCTTTTGTCCCTTGAGACCGATGTAGAGAATAATCTTCAGTAGTAGGGACAATGCTACCATAGGACCAATGTGATCCGGGGCATGGAACTGCATGATTGGCAATGATTCAGTATGAGTTCTTGTCTTATGCAGTGATTAATTTTCTTTTACATTTATGGTGTTGTTCTTAGATCTTTGGCTCTTACAGAATGAAATCTCTCTTTCTTCTCATTTCATCTTTAAATGATAGGCAGGAACCAAGGGTCCACGGCAACCGTGGCATGATTGGCATTGCAAAATTGAAGGTCCTGCTGCATATGATATTCTTACAAATTTCGAGCAGAGGTGGAAAAAAGCCTCAAAATGGTCAGAGTTTGGACGACGTTTTAAAAGGGTAACACATTGGCATGATGACTCTTTGATAAAATTGGAACGGATTTCCTGGATACTTAGTCCCGGCCCGTCAGTTCCAACTGATGATCCTAAATTATGGGTTTGTGACTCGGATGACCCTGAAAACTGGCATGTTCAGGTTAATTAGTATGCTCTTTCCTAAGAAAAGCTTCTCTATATTTTGTTAATGATGTTACGTAATCTTACTAGTTTCCTAAATTGACAGGTTTTCCGGTCTATAGATTCTGGATCTTTGAAAGGGTTTCCTAAAGATGTTTTTCATGCTGAGGCTCAGGTTAAATAATGCTAGACTAATGTATTAATACAGTAATATCTGTCCATTGATTTTACCATGATCCTTACTGTGTTTCACTTGATAAATTTTGTGGCATTTTCTATTATTGCAGAATCTTGTTTGTGCTAAAAATCTGGTGATTGATAAAAGCATTCAAACAGCATACATTCAGGCAATCAGATCTGCCCAACACTTTATATATATTGAGAATCAATATTTCATTGGATCATCATATGCGTGGCCCACTTACAAAGATGCAGGTTTTAGCATAATCTGTTCTTCTGCTAAGATACTTATTTTTCCTTTTCCGAAAAAAAAAAAAATCTGTTGACTCTTATTTGTCCCTCAAAGTTATTTTATTTGGTATGGTTAGGGGCTGATAATCTAATTCCTATGGAGTTGGCGTTGAAGATTGCTAGTAAAATCAGAGCAAAGGAGAGATTTGCTGTTTATATTGTCATACCAATGTGGCCTGAGGGTGTTCCCACTTCTGTCTCAGTTCAAGAAATTCTCTTTTGGCAGGTAATATGACATACAGTTTAGTTCTGTAAGTATAAATTGAGGCTGATAAAAAGTGAAGACAAAGAAGCTACATGGATTTTCATTTTTCAGCTGCATTTCTTTGGGGAAATTAATATTAATTGACTGCACTTCATTCTTTCAGTACTGATAAAAAGCAAATACATAATTCACCCATTATTTCTGTGTTAATTTCAGCTTCAGCCGATCAGAACCTTGAGTCTTTTTGGTCATTCTGGTTTCATTTCCATATTGCAGAAATCACAATCATTATTTTCAGAACATGTATTTTAGCCATGCAACTGACATTTTTTCTTGCTTTTACAGCGACAGACAATGCAAATGATGTATGAACTCATAGCAAAGGAACTGAAATCCATGAATCTTGAAAATTCACACCCGCAAGACTACTTAAATTTTTATTGTCTTGGCAATCGGGAAGAACTTCCAAAAGAAATATTGGATTTAAGTGATAAATCTCCCAGTTCTGGAGAAGCGGTAATCACGCTATATGGAACTTATTTTCTGCTTATTATATTAATTGTGTAGACTTGTTAGTTTAGAATATTAGGTCCATGTGATTTGTTTTAGTTGGTTCAGTTAGGTCTTAAGAAAACCAAGGCTAGTTTTTGTTACTTGTTTCCACTTTAGATTTATGATCACTCCTCCCAAGCACCATACAATACTTCGTATAAAGCTAGCTCGGAACTACTAACTTTTTGCCAAATAAGCTCCCAGCTCAGGAACTAGATTGGGTTCTCTGCTTTGTTCTAATTTTAGTACAGATTTGTTCATTAGTTTCAATAGATAGACATTTTTGAAACAATATAAACTCCTAAGAGAAGATATAAACTTCTCAAAAAAAGGGGAAGGACATGAATATAATCACATAGGGAACAGGCAGAAGAGTAAGATTATGGCTAAGCAAATAAGAAAATTCTTGCCTACACCACGAGCATGTTTGCCTACACCATGGTCACTACATTCTGGTACCTGTGCTTTTTGTAGGAATGGCAATGGGGCGGGGCGGGGCGGGTTTTGAGATTCCCGTCCCCGCTCCATGAACAGTCAGGGTAAAAGCGGGGTAAATCAGGTTCGGGGCGGGGACGGGGATCCCCATTTATTTTTTTATAATTTTATTAATGTTAAAACTTCATAATTTATATATTTTGACAAAAATGTTATACATATTTCTGTTAAGTTTTATATATTATTAATTAATATTTAAATAATAATAAAATTAAATACTTAATAATATAATATTAAAGAAAACTAATAATTTATATATATATGTAATATGAAATTATAATAAAAAATTCATATATATTAATTTTATGAAATTGAGGCGGGAATCGGGGCGAGGCGGGGCAGGGCGGGGCGGGGAGGGGAGACTCAATCCCATCCCCGTCCCATTACTATAGACGGGGCGGGGATTCTCCGTCGGGTTTGGGGCGGGGATGAGTTTCCCGTCGGGGCGGATCGGGTTTTGCCATCTCTAGCTTTTTGGAATGTAGGGCACATTGATAATTCATCTGATGGTTAATTCTGGCAGTAGAATTCAGATTCATATTGTGATCACTATTCTGGCTTAAGTTGTACAGAGTCGGTACTTTCATCTGTTATCCATTTGTCATAATTTAGGTTTGCTGAAGGATATTAAGAACTTTTAGGGAAGGAATATAATAGAGCCTGCTTGCTGGATGTTCTCTCTGTTTTTTTTCCCAAAAAACAAAAATTGCATGTTTTGCACTCTTTTGAAATGCAAAATGTAGATGTGATAATTTTACTATATAAAAATTTTCAGGTTTCAGACTCTCAAAAATATCAGCGTTTTATGATTTATGTACATGCCAAAGGAATGATTGTGGATGATGAATATGTAATATTGGGGTCTGCCAATATTAATCAACGGTCCATGGCTGGTTCAAGAGATACTGAGATAGCAATGGGTGCATACCAGCCCAATTACACTTGGGGCAACAAGAAGAGACATCCACGAGGCCAGGTTTGTGCCCCTAAAATCTGATACAATGCTTGCTTTAGCTTCATTGCTTCATTCTGGGGTAAGCCAGAGGTTGCAGATAGTGAATGGGTTACTTTCTGTTGCTGCATGTGCAAGTCAAGTTTTATTTTTTTATTTTTTTTGAAGATTTGCTTCTTAGAATTTAACCAAAGCAAGCCAATTAAACTGTATGATGCATCTTCAGGTATATGGATACAGGATGTCACTCTGGGCAGAACACTTGGGATTGGTTGATAGATTGTTTGAAGAGCCTGAAACTTTGGATTGTGTGAAGACTGTGAACAGGATTGCTGATGATAACTGGAGGAGGTTCACAGACGAGGAATTTTCATCATTGCAGGGGTACCTTCTTAAATACCCTTTGGAGGTAGATAGCGATGGGAAAGTAAGCCCCTTGCCTGGACAAGAGAATTTCCCAGATGTTGGTGGGAAGGTGATCGGAGGGCGGACAACCCTCCCTGATGCATTAACTACATAACAAGTCCAGGTTTCTGTTTCACATGGTATTTCTTACTCTTGGCGAGAGACTACAAAGAGCCTTTTGGAAGTCTCTAATGAACTTGTACTCGGAGCTGCTGACATTGCCAATCTGTTGTACTGAATATAATGCCATTGTTCTATTTCTCAAATTGAATTTCAAGAATGATGGGAATACAAATTTCATAATTTATGAGTTCAACATCTAAATTTTGGCCAAGAATATGAGCTTCAAAAATAAGTTGTTTTTTCTCTGCTTTCTGTGGCCAGAGTTTTCCTAGTTTATGTTATTCTGTGGCAACAAAAATGGAAAATAGAAAAACAATTGTAAAGAAAAAAACATACCAATGAATAGATAGAACGATGACTTCACAAAACTACAATGTTAAATTATGAAAGTGAAAATCTCTAAGGCATTATACAAATTGGGATCACTCCATACATTTATCTCATCATCCTCACCATTAAGATTTAATCAGCTCTCCTACCTCACAAAAAACAAACAAGAAGAGGAGTATGAGATGAGAAAAACAGCCTTTTATGTAGTAGAATTTATTTAACGGTCACTTTTCCGACCATGCCAGCTCCCTGGTGAGGTGAACAGTAGAAACCGTAACTTCCTTTTTCAGTCAAAGTAACTTTGTAAATCTCTCCAGGTGCATTGAGAAGATCCTCTTCGCTCATGGAGATTTTGGATGCATCAACTCCACCTGGAATTTCATCCTCGTCGAAGACGACATTGTGTGGGAACCCAGCATTGTTCTTGAACACAATAGTTTCTCCAGAAGCTACAGCGAAATCGCTGGGAACAAAAACCAATGCCCCATCACTACTTCCAAGCAAAACCTCAACGGCCATGGCATTGCTAGCAAGAATTGCACTTGCGGCGGTGGCCACAACAGCAACACCCACATCCTTCATTGAAGCCTTGACGCCAAGTCTTGGGACTGCAGAGGCTGTGACCTTGACATTGGCATAAACTTTGGCAGTGGTGCCACTGGTTGCCTTAAGACCAGTGAAAGATGGGATGGCAACAGCAGCAGAGGTAACGGTGGCCATTCTTGAAATTAAAGGTTAAGATTTTTTTTTTTTTTCTGGTAAATGGAGAAGTAAGGAGGGAGGATGGATTTTAATAGTGTGATGGAGAGAGGGTAAGGCTGAGATGTTTCTTTTTTGTGTGGTTTAAATTTTTGGGATGCAATATGTGATTAGATAATGAATGGGCAGAGAGAATGGGGTTATCTGCTGAGGATTGTTCTTATTGGCTAGCTTGGATATTGTTTCACGTGGCTTTGGATGTTTTTTGATTTTGAAGAGGTGAGGTGGAGAATGAGAATATGGTGTGGTGTAAAGTATGATAAATTAGTGGAACTGGAAGAGTTCTTCTACGTGGAAAATGCTTTTTGAAAGATGTTCATTAACATTTTGTAAAATTTATGAATTATAGTTTCGTTTTTTTAAATTTGAAAAATTGAACTACATTTCATTCTTTTGTTAAAATTCATCATGTTTTAAATTCTTAAAAAATACTTCATCCATTTTATATTAAATGACGTTTTGAAAGTACGCACAAATATTAAGAAACTAATTAATAATTAGTGAAAGAAAATAATAAATTGCTCTCATTAAATATTCATCTAAACTCTAAAAAATATATTTAATGAAGATTAAAAAAGAGTAAAAATAAAAAAAAGTAAATAAATGCTATATTGATATTTTAAAACGTCGTCTATTGTGAATTTTTGAAATGGAAAGAATAAAAAATTTGAAAATCTACATAAAATGTGAATTTTTAATTTCATAAATTTTAATTAAATTTATAAATTTAAAATCTATCATGCTAAATGAATTAAGATCTAATATGATAAATTGCAATCTCAGGAATAAAAATCATCCTTGCAAGCATTTGGCGAATATTATTGCCCACAGATTATCAGGGTGACTAGGAATCTTGTTGCTTATGGATCCAATTTCCAATTCAAGATAAGTGGGGTCAAAGTTAAAATCTCACTTATATTAAAAATTCTTTATTCTTTATTTATTTATTTTCTAGGATCTTAAAGATTAAAGAAGGAAAAATGAAAACAATTGCAATTAGTAAATATAAAGTTAATTTTTTTATTAGCAGGAATTAAAATTGCCACATGTTAAAAAAAACACAAAAAAAAAAAAAAAAAAAATTGCCATGCTTTCTTTTATACCGTACTCCTATCATTAGTTGGGGTATGAAAAGAACAAGGGTACCATATCTTTAGTAATGGAGTGGAGATGTGTGTTTTTCTCCTCCACAAATGCAACTATTTATGTCCCTATCATCTTTTTCCATCAAACCCTCTAAAACCTAGCAAATATGCGGTATAGCTGACATTTCTCTACTAGATATTTTAGCCATGGCAACTACAGGTGAGGGCGCCAGTGGCAAAAGCAATTGGCATGTAAATCGGTAAGGGCAAATATCCTTACCAAAAAGACGAATTAATAAACCCCTCAAGGGGAAAATGTTATTCCAAGTTTCACAAACAAACAGATCATAAATATCACATTTAACCACACGATGCCATCTAATTAACCCTTTCAAATTTACATGAGCATTCATATCTAAAACGGAAAATTATTCTCTACTAAGAATGCAGAATTTAAATCGGCAAACCTCCTCCAGTTTAGGCATTCATTGATGTAAAAAAAACCTAAATTCCAGTAACACAAACTTAAAGAAGCCACAAAAGATTACGAAAATTAGAACACCTGCACATACATTACATCATCACTCAATGCACTGCAATAATTAAGCACATGAGAGGGGGGCACCTTCCCTTCTGCAATAATTATATCTAGTTGACATCTCCAAAAACAAATGTTCAGTTCCTAAAACGGAAATTATGCTCCGTACGAGTTTGTGAAAGTAAGAGGGGGAAGGAATGTTAGTTATCATGGGCTCCATACAAATACAGAGAACCAAAGTATAATCATCATTCAAGATTGCAACTACATTAGCACATCAACTTTACTGCTTTATAAACAAACGCTAATTTATCCACTGAGCTTCAAGGCTTTTATCCAAATTTTCAATTTTACATTCGCTAACCACTCAAAGCCAACAAGTCTAGAAGCAGCCTATCAGTAAAATAAGAATTTAAAAGCCTACATTTTTTCCCACCACTAATCCCAGTTCCAAAACCGCTCTCCAATAGAAGTGACTGTTCATAGGAAAAAATGACAATACGAGATCAATATCCAATTCAAAATAAATGGATTCACAGTATAAAAGGAAAAGGCGCACACACACCAAATCTTAGAAGTACCTCATGAAAACTATTGAATTATCTAGAATCTGTTTAGTTGGGAAAAATTATTCTAATTTTCTAGAAAAATTTTCAAATGAAAATAGAAAATAGAATTTTGTATTTATTTTAATTGTTTTACAAAATTTTTATTTGTTTTCACTGTTTTCATTATTTAAAAAAAAAAATTGAAAAACAAGTTTAAAATATTTTCTAAAATTTTCTTTATTAATTTTTAAAAATATCAACTTCATCATCACCGCCTTTACCATCGCCTCCACAACCACTATCACCACCACCACCACCACTGTTGTTAAATGAACAAATTCTCCATGTTTAAAAATTGAAAATAATTTTTAAATCATAACAAATAAACATATTTTTCACTTATTTTTCAATTTTTTTTTTTAAATGAAAACTTTTCATTTCATTTTCGATAAAAACTAAAAAATAATAATAATAATATGTAACTAAACAGGTCCCTAGCCTCTGCTTATTATGGCTTTTAAAAGATGTTTATTTTTCAATCTCAATTTTGTTGACCAGGATACAGTGGGTGATGAAAATAACAGCACGTTCATATAATTGTCTGTCGTACAAACCAATCATATGACCTAATGCATTCCCTTGTTGCTGGTAGATTATCAATCTTTAACATCAACAATTCACTCAGTTCGGCATCAACATTGAAGAATAGCCAACAGTTTCTCTAATAACGTTATTTTCCAACCACATTGTACTTGCATAAATAAAAACATTAATCTGAAACAGTTGGCTAATAATGGTAACTATAACTACTATGCCAGCTTTATTTGACTTCCATTCATATGCCCATTGAGCAAGCATGGCTACAAAATTCTTATGTGCATTTCATTCTAATACATTAATCAAAAGAAACAAGGTTCAAAAGATTATATTCAAGGATAAGATTGCAAAACAGCTAACTATCAATCATGAACAAATTCCTCCACACTAAGGTAACATATTCTATCCTGTATGTTCATATGATTAAGTTGTTCAAACTTCTAAAGTGTAAATGCATTAATATCGGCTAGAAGGATATATTTTTCCACCAAATGCAAATTTGAGACACCTATGCACTTTAGAAAAATGTATCAAGATAATCATTTCAACAAGACTTTAGTTTCCTTGTGTTCATCCAATTTTTACCCAACAAGAAAGGCTACCTTTATTTTCAGAGTTAGCAATAAGTAAGTTCTAGAGCCAACTTCAAGAGAACTCAAAAATATAAAAAACACAAACTGATCTTTTAAAAAAAGTGTGGAAATTAATCCATCATAACTTGTACAATTACTTCCTAAATTCCATCAACATCAGCACACCAGAATTCTTATCATCACGTAAACATTGTTTGCATGTTTCCATTATGAACATCAACTACAAAAAGTATAAAAAACTATTCAATTTGAAGTGAATCAAGACTTGCTAAATACACTAACCCATCAATTAAAAGAGAAGTAAGAAACTATATACAAATCACGATACAAATCAGTTCCAGTATAAGAAATGAATTTACATTGTAAAATCCAACATTTCACCTCTTTATATTGGGAAAGCATCATTTTTATCATCATCATCATCATCATCATCATCATCATCCATATCAAACAACTTGAATCCACCATCCCATCTTGCATCTTTATAATTGAAGCTCGGGTTCACATAGCACTTCATCTCGTGAAACAGGTTCAAATTATCCACCAGCTTATGGAAAATATTGCATCCACAGCACTACAAAACAAAGACATAATTCAAGTTAAAAATTAAAAACTAATAGGTCTGTTTGGTTCACTGATTTGTAATTCTTAGAATTAGTAAATAATGGAATTAGTAATCCCATTGAACAGGGATTGCTAAAAATATAGGAAAGCTAGGTTTTAGATATATGGATTAATTATGCCTTTAGGATTATTAAGTTCAACTTGAATCATATATACTAAATGTAATGTTATTTAGTAATACTGCGATTTAATTAAGCAATTTCATGTATTAAATTGGCTGCAAGGGTGTATTTGGTATGGGGCAAAGAGGGTTAAAAGTTCACCTTAAAGTTTGCACATTTGCAAGAGGAGAAAAATTAAAAGGATTAAAAATTCACCCCAAAATGAAGATTAATAGTTACCCCATAAGTTAAAAGTTAAGGGAAACTAATATAAAGTGAGTCGCTCATTTTTTATTTTAGGTTTTTTTAATCTTCTGTTTTGTTAAAAAATCAATAAAAATGTGGATTCAATTTTGTCTTTACACATTTATTCCATTCTTTTTTAACTTCAAATCAAATACAATTAATTGTTATTCTAGCAATTTTTCACCTCCTTAACAATTCTCCCTTAAACCTTAAATCTTACTCCTTTAATTTTTAACTTTTTTTTTTTTTTTACCCCTTACCAAACATAGCCTAAATAGAAAAAACGAGAAATTCAAAACCTCAATTAGAGAGAGAGAGAGAGTCACCTGAACGAAAACAGTGCCATCGGTATAGGCGTGAGGATTAATAGCACGAGTAGTCCTTTGACCGCAAACATTGCAGGTGAAGGCAACGCGCATTCTCCTGCGTGGCGATTTGGTGAATAGAGACCACGGTAAGGTCGAAACCTTCTCCGTGTTGGATGATACATCAGCTCCAGCGGGCACCGAAGGCCCTTCCATGCCGGAACCTGTAGTCCAGCCTCTGACAGAAGCAGCGCTCAGAACCAATCCCATCGCCGCATCCTAATCGTGATAATTACCCAAAATCCCCAAAACATAATAAAAAATTACCAGTTTGACACAGAAATTAAATTGAAAAAAAAAATAGAAAAATGGAAATTGAAACGAAATTAGAAATTCACCTTGGACAGAGTAGGATTGTTAAAGAAGGGGACGATGCTTGCATCGTTCGAGTCAGATCGGAGATCAGATTCGTCTTCATTCTCTGAATCATAAGAGTAATTATGTAAAAAAACAAAATGAACAGTAGAGACTATAAATTAGATACAACAGAGGGAAGAGAAACAACTTACTTTTGGAAGAAGTATGGAATCGGAGAAGTCTGATAGGAGAATCCTTTCTCTTTGGGGAAAAGAACGATAGAGAAGAAGACGAAGATGAGACGATTGCAGAAGAGGCGCTTAGAGTTTCCATGGCGATTTTGAGCGAACAAACAGAGACGTGACTATCTTTTACATGACTTGGCTGTGGAAGAAGGGGATATTATTTTCTTGGGAGGATTTGTCAACCAATGAAATTAACCCATTGCCCAAAAGGCTTGGATTATCGGCCCATATAATCTATGGGCCCTTACATACAACTCCAAAAATGTTAGTTTTAACCTGAGTTTATTTGAAAAATGTTTTTATTAGGTAACACAACAATAATAACATTTTCCTTTAATATATATATATATATATATATATATATATTTTACTAGAATTGGGACTTCTCACTTTTTTTATATTTAAAAAAAAAATGAAAAAACTAATCAAATTACATTTGATTAACTTTTTAATCTTTAATTTGTATATATACAGATTAAATGAATTGAGATTTTATAAAATTTTACATCTTTCAAGTTGAAATTAAATTTATAAACTCATCAATATAATTAAGCCTTAAACTCGGAATATCTTGCCAACGAGAATAACCGACTATTTTAGTGGTATCAACGATAACTTTATAGCATCAATAATTGGCTGTGGATCCTCTTTTTATGCCCTTTGTGAAAAGGAAAATTTCCACTCCTCAAAACCTTTTATTTAGTTTTTCATGATGATTCCGAATCTGTCTCAAAATATCAGAACTACGTACGGCTCCCAGAAAGTTGGGCATAATTTGGTTGATTTTATAATATAAAAAATCTGAAATAATGAAAAACTAAAGTCCAAACAAATGATGCCACCCAGTGTTCTTGGTTATAACTTATACTTCTTAATTTATAAATACATTATACAAAGAGTTTAAATGACATAATTTATAAATTGTTGAATGGAGGTCCATGTAATTTTTTTTTTTTTTTATAATTATCTACTCTCATAATTTCATATAAATTTTATATGAGGAAAAAAACAAAAAAAAGGAATATTACATAATTTCATTCACTATGTTTATGTATGCAACCTAAGCAATAACTCTTTCTTAGATTTAGATAGATCTGTTTAATTCCAACGAAAATTTTTATTAATCAAATGGGTTTGATCAAATTGATCTATAAGTCTATGTAACCACAAAAAATTATCAAATACGATTCAGAGTTATATCTATGAATAATTAACAAACTCACAAAATATAAAGATATTAATTAATGCTAAAATTTGTTTACTAGTACAGAATTATATTTCAAGGTGGTGAACACAAATCAAATCATATATATCGAATTATGATTTTCATTTTCTGGACTCCTCCAAAGGAACAAAAGGGAAAATATATAATGCTAGCTAGCTTGGATTCGAGTAAGCAAGGTATGTCGGAATTGATCCCGTGTTAAACCCATTGAAGTTGGATCCAGCAGCCACAGTATAAGCTCCCATGTTAGGGAACACCAGCCAATCGTTGACCTGTAATTCCGGTAGTTGGTGACTTTTCAAAACCGTGTCAAGCGCATCACAGGTGGGACCAAAAATGGTCGAGCTGGACGTCCTCAACCCCTTACACGTGGGATTTAGACGATTTGAACTACACGCGAGAGGCACGCACGTGACCGTTGCATGATCATATAAGATACAGTTCATGGAACCGTAAATACCATCGTTTATCCAATACTCTCTTAATTCGCCTCTAATACGTTTCCCGATAATGTTTGTGGCTAGCGTGAAAGCCGACTCCGCAAAGAACCGACCCGGCTCCGAAATTATTTTCAGGTCCGATTCGTTTGGGAAATAAGCTTGGAGAGCGGATTTGATTGCTGTAGCCGCTTCATCAAATTGGAAGCCAGCCGTGAAGCCGCCGCCGATGTTGAGCACATTCATTTTAGGCATTCCAAGCCTAACTGCAGTTTCAAATACAGTTTTAGCCGCCGCTATTGCTCCCCTATATGCGCGGGAATGTGTGGCTCCGCTTCCTATATGGAAAGAAACTCCGACGACTTTCAGACGCGCAGCTTGAGCGGCTTGGAGAAGAGGCACCACTTCTTCAGGAAGTGCGCCGTACTTAGGACCCAATGGGCAACGAGCTCCACCATCATCCGGAGCTTTGACTCGGATCAATAAAGCACATTTCGGGTGCCACCTTCGGATCTTGTCCAGTTCATCTCGCGAGTCAAAAGTTGTTAGATTGACACCAACAGCAGCAGCGTATTTGATATGGGACTCTGCTTTGCAAGGGTTAGCATAAACGATTCGATCCGGAGCAACTCCGAGAGATAAAACGGATTCAATCTCAGTCCGACTGGCACAATCAAAGTTGGAGCCAAGAGATGCAAGTGTGCCGAGGAGAGCCGGGTCGGGGTTGCATTTGACGGCATAGAAGGGACGAACCATGGGGAGGGAACGGTTCCATTTGTCCATAAGGGCAGCGACTGCTCCTAAATCAAGTACGTAAAAGGGTTCTTTGTTTTCTTGTTTCTTGAAAATGATGGATTGCATAAAATCAGTTAAACCGTCTTTTGAAATGTGGGTGACCCTCTTGCCCCTAACCCCTGGTGCAGCCATAAGAGTAGCCTGGTGGTTCTTGGGGTTTGATCCCATGGAAACACTCATCTCAAAAGAGTGAGATGGGATTTGAAACGAGGAGAAAGGGATATATGTTTAAAGGGTTTGAGAGTAGAAATTTATTGTAGCTTTGGGAGGGTATAAATAATAATATATGGAGAGGTAAGCAAGTACCACTGCACCACTGTTTTCTCAAGGAAAAGTTGAATTATTGAGTTTACCTTTTGAGGTAGTGAGAATCAGCACATTTTTTTATGAAAAATTATAATGTTTTATGATTTTGATTAATAATTAGTAAGTAGAGTTTTAGGTTAATTGGGAAAAAAATGTGAGTCCTTGATTAATAGAGTATTAAGTTGATTAAAACTCATTTGGCGAAAAAAAAAAAAATGTTGATTAAAACTCAAGTGGGCCAGCTTTTGGATGGAATGTTCATATGATTCTAAGCGCGGAAGTTACGCGTAGGGGCCTAAAGGCCCTAACCGGCGAATGGCCAAGCCCTAGGGTCCGATTCTTTCTATCGCATCTAACTTTTGTACACATAATTTGATCGGACAGCAAAGACCACAGGATCAAACTCAGAGAATATGGGACCGTGCAAATAATGTACCTGCGTGTCCTTCCCACGCATCGCTTTTAAAGCTTTTGAACCTTTATATTCTTAATAAATAAAAATAAAATAAAAAAAGAAGGAATTTTCGTCCTCATTTTCCAATTGGTTTAGTTATTTTATCTGAAATCATTTATTTAATAATTTTAACATGGGATATATATGTAGTGGATCATGTAGCAACTTTGAATTGCTTTTTACCAATACAAGTCTTGTTTGAAGCTGCAAAAATAAATTAAAAGATATATACAAGTCTTCTTTGGACTTTCTCTAATAATTATATATGTTGATTCGAATCAACAGCAGCACAAATATGACTTGTTGTTATTCAAAAAAGGCCTACTTTACCTCCCCAGAGTTCAAAAACTTACTTGCATTGGTGAGGGAGGTAGTTTGTAACACTTTTTCACAGTTCACACACAAACTTCGTTTCTAAACCTATTGGCTATGACCAAGCAAGATTCCAAAACATCTTTAATTATTCAACAAATCCCAATCCTTTTGATTATAGGACTGGTTGACCGTAAGCCACACGCACCTTTATATATGTTAGGTACTCATCAAATATAGGTCATTCATTGTTTGATGAGCACGTAATGTAAAGATTAGAGTATCAAACATTGATAACTTCTTCTCTTTTAAGAACTTCATATTTAAAAAAAAGTAATTATAAATTAAGACCCTTTTTGTCAACTTTAAATAATGTAGATTTTCTTAGTATGACATGCAACATATATATGTATATATATAAACAAGGTACATCCTTTTGGATGTCAGCAACGAAAGTGAGGTTGCCTTGTTGAGAAATTGTTGAATGTATACAAATGGGGCTAGCAGCAAGGGCAATCCATACGAATTTCCTCTTGTTTCATGCTCCTGCCTTGTATTTGTATTTGCCGCCCCCTTGATCTACGTGGTTTCTCTGACTTGAACATGTGTTCAACGACCTGAGAATCCACTTCTGTTGCGACTTGCAAACAATTGATTACAAGGCAGGAGCTGGCTGTCATGTCCAAAATAAGGACTACGTACTATAGACAAGGGAACAAACAACAGATTGAATGGCCAATTTTTTTTTTTCACTCAATTTGAGTGGCCAATTGTAAAATTGGCTTCATCAACTATGTATGAGGCGCTTGTGAGTTTTGAAGTAAAAGAATCAGTATAAGAATAACTTTCTGCCAAAATATAAAGTGATTACTGGTTAGTGTGTACTATGTAAAGCAAAAGAAATTGCCTTTGGTATTTACAGTGCAAGAAAATAAAATTTAGAAGTTCAAACTGTAATATCTTAATTTCATTTCTTATACAAATTTCTGATGTTAAATAGAATCTTTTAGAGTTGTAAATTAAAGCAAAAAAAACGTCAATACAATTACATTTTTTTTTTGGACTAGACTACAAGTGTCTAATCCTGCTCGAGCTGAACTCAGGACTCGAATTTAAGACCTCTGATTAAGTTAAAACAATCTCTCACCAGTTGATTTACAACCTCTGCATTTTCAATCATATAGAAAACATGATCACATTGATTAATCAATAATCAAGTTTTAGTTTTGATTTAGCAATTAAGAGGTCAATAACATATATAGAAGATGAGCATGATTCTATATATAGTACTATAGAAGAAACTTCATATAAATTAAGGACAAAACGAAAAACTTAATTAAATTCATCAAGAACTGATATTGTAACCCAAACAGGAGGTGGCAAAATGAACATGGACCGATCACGATTTATGCTTCTTAAATCATAATAAATATTAAAGAAAGGGGGCAATTTAATTGGATATGAGGGCAACCCTAGTCGGCTGACACTTCTATCATCAAATTGAAAAACACCAAAATCATGACCCTCCCATGGATTACTATCCATAATTTTAAAATAATCATCGGTGAAATAGATACAGTTTCCTTTGCAGTTCTTATAATCTAGAGCCGATATGGTATGGAAGGAGTTCCATCCCAAGAAGAAGATCCTATCACCCAAACTATTCAACTCTGACCAGATTGACCCACTCATGTCTAGCTTATAAACCATAAAATTACGAGTCTGATACTCATAGCCAGGAATTCTATATTTCCTAAAACGACCAATTAATATTAAATCTTCATTCAAGAAACCCAAATACCATTGCTTGTATCCTAATTTTGGTGGGACAGGAGGTGGATTAGCAACATGGATCATTGATGAACAATCTGTATTGCAAATTGAAATCTTACCCTTATCATCAACTACATAGAATTTTCCTGCATAAAACATTATATCTCTATAATGCGGAACCGGTGTCGTTTCGTGAATGCTAGACCAAGCTATATCTCCTGATTTACAGAAGGCTAAATTTTCACCGTCATTCACGGTTTTATATATGGCCATTACTATGAAATTGGTAACAGCTAAAGGATCTTCAGATATTATGGCTTTTCTGATATAAGTTTCTCTAATTTGAATTTTGCTATTCCTTATAAAATACTCATTTATGTTCCTGGAATTCTGATAGACTACTTCAGTGGGGAAATTAGGAAAAGTGGATAGTGATGGAAGCTCAATTCTAGCTTTTGTCAAGGGGTTTAATAGAAAAATGGTTGGAGTATTTTCTACCATGATTTGCCAACCATGAGAAGATCCACAACACCGTTTTTCATGGGTCTCAGGCAATTCGATGAGGTACGTCTTGTCGTTTGAAAGATTGTAAAAGCCACGGTTGTTTGGTTTGTTCTTATGGTAAGGAAGCAATAGCCATGGAAGGGAACGGAGAAGATTGTGAGGCTTCTTGGGTATGGCTGACCGCCAGGATTTGCAAACGGCTCTTGCCGAAAGGTAGTCAACGTAATTGCTTTGTTTTTGGGATATGGTCTGTAGCAATTCCGGTGGAAGTTCCGACCACATAGACATGATTAATTAATTGTTTCTTTTAGTTGTCAAGTGTTTAATTTGATTAATTAACAATGATTTAAATAGAGGTTGCCTTAGAGCTTCTAATTAACCTCAAGTTCTTGGCTTTATCTCTTTGGACTTTTGGCTTGTCTTTCCTGGCCTTTTCTATTTTGTTTGTCATGTCCATTGTTTGTGTCGAACTTTTATTTAATCCATTACAACGTTTTCTTTTGCAATTCTAGGCATAGAAAGGATCCATTTTTTAACTTTACTGCATTTTGTATTTTAGATGAAAGAGATAATTCAAATTCATGAAAATAAATAAATTAAATGGTTAATTGCAAATAAAATATAAAATTTTACAAATTATAAATTATATTCTTGAATCCAACTCAAATTCGAATGATGATAATCTTTATAAGTAGAAAGACGACCATATTGACAGAACAATTGATGCAGCATAACAGCAGCAAGCATACTTCGTTCGGTGGCTATATTATGCCACATCTCAATTTTTATGTCTTCAAACGAGTTTAATCCTCCAACTACAAATATCTAATACATCATTTTCATTGAAATTTTCAACATTAATCTCATACATGAATAATAAAAACTCTAAATTAGAGAACAAATACTTTCACGAAAGAATAACAAACCACTCCCATTAAAAAAAAAAAAAAAAAACTTAAAAAAAGTGAAATAATGGATTTACCAAAGCACAATAATTAAAATTTGTCCTATAATTAAAGTTTTTTTTTTTAACTAGCGACCGCCCAAAACAAATAACAAAAGAAAAACTTTGAGAGAAAAAAAGATAGAAGGCGGCTAGGGTTTAAAGATATAAATATATAATTAAAATTTGTCCTCTAATTAAAGTTTTTTTTTTCCCTTATTATTTCTTTAGTTTTTGCTTTCAAGATATAAACACCAAAAATAAAATAAAATAAAAAAGCCAAATACTACGTTATAAGAAGGAAAATAATGTACCTATAGAGTAACACATGATATAATCAAAATATAATTTTATCTTTAAAAGTGATATATTATTATTATTATTATTATTATTATTATTATTATTTATAAAGTGAGACTATGCTACCAATATAAACAACTAAAAGTAATTAGTTAAATGGGGGATTTTTTTTTCTCTTATTTGTCAAAAAGTACAAAATTATTGAATTTGAAAATGTGTTGCTATATAAGATGAAGCAAAAATTAATAATATTAGAATTATTTTTAGAATTGTGAATTAACGATCATTTGAGTATTAGTAAAAAAAATTATTAATAAAAAATATTTATAAAATGAGTTCAAATTAACAGACACACGCATATTATTAATTATAGCAGTAGATAAATTACTTTTCTCTATTAATAGCATATGAAAGTACATTCAATCACTCATTAACTCATTTTGCAGTCAAATTTTTATCTTAGTATAATAATAAAGTGAGACTACTTTAAAAATAAATGTGGATTTGAATCTCACCAATAAAATTAATCTAAAAAAAACCTCATTTTGCAGTCATAGAGGAGGATTCCCATCTAGTACATATAAAGGTTCAAAACTAATAATAAAGTGAAAGGGAAAGTACATAAAACTATTGTGGTTTCATACTTATTTTAAATTGAGATTGTAGTTTGTTTCGTGACACTTTAGTATTCTATGATTTTCTCCATTAGCATTTTAGTGATAAATGTCTTAACACCATTAACTTTTGTTGATGTGACATAAAAAATAATTAAAAATTTATTTTTTTAATAATTTAAAGTCCAATTAGGTATTGTCAAGCCCATAATTAATTTAAAAAATTAAAAATTAAAATTTTTATGTATATTAAAATTTGTTCTATATTTCAAAAATAATTTATATATGTTTCAAAATTAAAAATTAAAAATTAAAAATTGTTCTTTTTAATATATATATTACATATTAAAAAAAGCGAAAATAAATGAAAAGCATAGAAGACTCACTTGAATGGATAATCATAGGAGTGTTGATAGCAATCTGAAGCAGCAATGGATCCGGCCAGTAGTCAAACGGCGCGCGAAGGGTGAATCAGGACACTGACGATGACTGGACGTGCTGGATTGAATCGACGATAACTCGTGGCAAAGCTTGGTTAGCGTATGATTTCTTGCCGAGTTTGGACGCATGATGTGTTCTAGAGATGGAGGCTTCTTCGTGCACGACTTGGATTGGTGTGTGGAAGGCAATGGCGACTAGGACCAATGGCTGGTCTGGTGTGACAATGATGATGGCGAATGGTGATAGGTCCAACGGCAAGTCTCCGATCGGCGATGATGGTGATGGGTCTTGGTTGGAGGCGGCAGGTCCAACGGCTGGTCTTCGATCGACGGCGATTCCAACACCAGCAGTGGAGCTCCGATTAAGTGAGAGGGTGGTGATTTTACTTTTTTTAATTTACTCTTTAAAAATAATTAAAATTGTTCTATATTTTAATTTTTAATTTTTTAAATTAATTGTGGGTCCCACAATACCTAATTGGACTTTAAATTATTAAAAAAATAAATTTCTAATTATTTTTTTTATGCCACATCAGCAAAAATTAATGGTATTAAGACATTTGTCACTAAAATACTAACGGAAAAAATCACAGCTTACTAAAGTGTTACGAAACAAACGACAACTCCCATTTAAAATAAACGTGAAACCACATGGTAGTTTTATATAGTCTCCCCTAAAGTAAATACACAAAAAAAAAAAAAATTATTCAATACACTCAATACAAATGAAATTAATAATAATGTATTTTATATTCACAATTAACTTTAACACAACAAAAAAGAGAAATCAAGGACTGATTGTAATCCAAACAGGAGGTGGCAAAATGAACAAGGACTGATCTCGATATATGCTTTCTTCATAATGGTAAATCACTGCACAAATCATGACCTTCCCATGGAAAATCACTGCAAACCATAAAATTAATTATCATCTGTGATTGTGAAATAGATACAGTTCCCTTTGCAACTTATATAATCTAGCGCTGATATGGAATGGAAACCATTCCAGCACAAAAAGAAGATCTTATTGCCCAAATCATCCAACTCTATCCAGATTGACCCACTCTTATCTAGCTTGTAAATCACAAATTTATAACTCTGGTAATCATAGGTAGGAACATTATATTTCCTAAACCGACCAATTAATAATAAATTTTCTTTTAAAAAACCCAAATACCATTGCTTGTATCCCAATTTTGGTGGGACAGGTGGTGAATCAGCAACATGGATCATTGATGAACAATCTGTATTGACAATTGAAACCTTACTCTTATCATCAACTGCATAGAATTTTCCTGCACAAAACATTATAATGCGGAACTGGTGTCGTTTCATGAATGGTAGACCAAGCAACATCCCCAAATCTATAGAAGGCTAAATTTTCACCGTCATTCACGGTTTTTTATATGGTCATGAGTCCATGACTATGAAATTGGTAACAGCTGAAGGATCTTCAGATATTATGGCTTTTCTGATATAAGTTTCTCGAATCCGAATTTTTTTCATCCGTTAAAAAATATTCATCTATGTTTCTGGAATTCTGATAGATGAAATTAGGAAAGTGGATAGTGATGGAAGCACAATTCTAGCTTTAGTCAAGGGGTTTAATAGAAAAATGGCTGGAGTATTTTCTACCATGATTAGCCAGCCATGAGAAGATCCACAACACCGTTTTTCATGGGTCTCAGGCACCCATATTAGGAAAAATTAGCCAATCATCAACTTCCAATTCCGGCAACTCACTACCATTCATAACTGTATCTAGTGCATCGCAAGTGGGTCCAAAAATGGTGGAGCTATTCTTCGAACATTTTTAACTCCGACAATTGCAAGCACATTTGTAGATCCGCTTCCAATGTGGAAACAAACACCGACAACATTAATTAAACTGCATAGTTTCATTAGACGCACCATATTTTGAATTTAATGGAATACGTGTTCCAGTATCATCTGGAGCTTTAATTCGGATCGATAAGTCACATTTTGGATGCCACTTTTTGATCTTGTTAAGTTCATCTTTCGAATCAAAAGTTGTTAAATTGACATCAATAATAGCAGCATATTTAAGCATGAGCCCATCTGTCTATTAAGGCAGCCACAGCTCCCAAATGGCCAAATCTAATATGTAAAATGATTCTTTTGTTTCTTGTCTCTCTGCAATTATAGACTGCATGTAATCAATCAAATGAAAATTCTTGTTAGACAAGGTTGTGATTGTCTCACTCTTACCCCGAATTTTTGGGGATTTAAAAATAAGTTCAAAGGTTTTAGGGCGTTGAAATGAGGTTATTTGAGAACTTACAAGAGAAAGATTCTAAATGGTTAAAACATTTTACATATATATAGAAAATTTGTTAAGTATTCTTGGAATACAATAAAAACACATTATATAGTTTACTTGCATTTTAATTTTTCTTTCTCATTTTCCAAACTTTTTTTTTTTTTTCCATTTGTACAACGGTCTATATTAAGTAAGTATTTATTTATTTACATAAAGTCTAGCTAGAGAGACATGATAAAAATTCATTCAACCGACAATAAACTTTATACTAGTTAGTAACTATATCAGTCTAATCAATTTTTCTTGAGAAAAACATGGTAGAAATAGAAATAGAAATAGGCCAATAGTATACCCCTGCAATCAAAGTGTTTGGATAAGTGGTACCAAAAATTTTGTAGTCTCCTCCGTACATTTTCATAGAAAGATTTTATATGAGATATTTTAAAGAATTTAGGCCATGTTTTAAATAATTCATGTGTAGAAATTCAATCAACGCATGAACAAGAAATCAATTCAATTGAGTTTTATTAATAGAAATTAATTCAATTTGATTAATAATAGAATTTATGTGTTTAGAATAAATTCTAAAATTCATTTGCATTTTATTATTTAAAATAATTGAAAAATTAAAAAAATTATTTTCTCATTATCATTACATAAAAAATATACATATCATTATATAAAAAATTATTTTCAAGTCATACCATTAGACCTAATCATTTTATGGTTTGGGTTGATTTTGGCCGAATTTTATTGGACCATACTTTTTATATTAAGTTCAATTTCAGCTCAATCCAATTGCTCGAGTTTAAACCTTTGCCCATGCCCAATCCGACCCAATCCAACTCACACTTTAATTATTCAACCCTTGCCAAAGGAATGCTACTTTCTTTTATTTTATCATATAAATAATACAAATGATTGAATTTTTCTAGGCAGTTTTCTAATTATATATGCAACTTATAATAAATTTGAATAAAGGTAACTAAATTATAACAATCAAAAGAATCCTCACGACCGACTCTATGTAAAAAATACAAATAGGACCCTCTTTTTTGTATTGATATTCAAGTGAGCTCTTAATATTTTTTTTTAATCCTATTAGACCTTTAATATTTTCAAAATATCATATATAAAACCCTCTCTTTTGGGTTGATACTCAAGTGAGCCCTTAATGTTTTTTTTTTTTTTTTTTGTCTTATTAGACTCTTAACCTTTTCAAAATGGTACATATAAAACCCTCTGTCTATAATTTAAGATTTTTGTCAAGTGATGTTAAAAATAAAAAAATTAATATCTATGCACCTACATATTAATTTTTATTTTTGTATAAATATTTTTTAAATTATTTGGAGAAAATTTAATATTTGTGAAATTTAAAGTTAATAAAATTAATTAATTAATTAAAATATTACAAATTTAATT
>CATKHJ011116707.1:0-12412 GCA_949750685.1 Vernicia montana
TAACAGTAATTTTCTTCTTTGCTGGTGCAGGCTTGTCTTTAATCCCCATCTTCTTATGCACTTTCTTGTTCTTAGCTACGAGCTTCATTCCTATAGCCTCATAAACACTCTTTGCAAAGACTTCCTTTTCTGCTCTATTTGTAGGTGCTGGTCTAAGAGAATTAATGTCATTGATTGATGGAGGTGGTGCTAAAACTGTTTTTGGTGCTTTAGGAATACTAGATGTTGGTTTTGAAGGTGGTTGTGGTGGTGGAGCTGCTTTGTGGTTGCTTAGGAGCAGGTTTGGATGGTCTAGGATCATAAGTTGCATTGGTTGATGGAGGTGGTGTTGGAGCTATTTTTGGTGCATTAGGATTACTGTATGTTGTTTTTGAAGGTGTTTGTGATGGAGCTGCTTGTGGTTGCTTAGGAGCAAGTTTGGATGGTTTAGGTGGTGGTTTTAGGGCTGTGTGAGGACATTTTTGAGCTGGTTGTGGTGGTATTGTAGCAGTGGCAGTGATTGGTGGTGTTTGTGAATATGGTAGATTTTGAGATGGTTATGATGGTTGTTGTGACTGAATAGGTTCAGTTAAGTCAGTTATGTTGCTTAATTGATTGGAATTAACCTGTAAGAAAACATAAATGCAATATATATTCCTTATACAATAATACAAATCCCATAAACAATAGAGAGAAATGTTTATATATTATCTTACCTCTTATTGAAATGCTTGAAAAATTGTTCTTAACTTGGTGAATTCATTTGTTCAATCTCTCCATTATTGACATTGTTCTATATTACACCAATAAGTTGTTCATTCTCTTACAAAAAACATAAGCAAAGCAATATAATTCATAAGACTTAAATTTATGTGGTTGGGAGGAACCTCTTGCTGCCTTAAATTTACATCATTATTTTGACAAGCCTGACCCTATAAATTAATCAAAATCTCCAATATAAAATTTATAGAATGTAATTAGAATTGTATAAAAAATCAAAAATTAAGCAAAGTAATAGAATTACCTCTGAATTTAATTTCCCTTTACAACCCTTCTTATTGTGTCCCTTTTCTTTGCACAGACTACATGTCATCTGTACACCAACCTTTGATATTTTGCTAGACTTTTTGGGTTCTTCAGGTGCATGTCTTTTATTTTTGCGTGGACGACCTGGTGGCTTGTTCACCTCAAGGGGCAGCAACTTCTCTTTTCCTGTTACTGGCCATTGCTTCCTATCATTGCATGGCATTAACTTCAGCTTGTAACATTCTTTGTAGACATCCTTGGAATACCAATCATGAATAAAGTCTTCAACATGAAAATCATGGTTGTATATGGCACAAATTGCATGGGGGCAAGGAATCTCAGTCAATTGCCAAAACCTGCATGAACATCTCCAAGTGTCTAGATGCACGTTGTGTCTCTCTTTACCCTCAGAAATCTCATATCCATTCTCCTTATTCCACTCAACATGGCATTTGAATGCCCTATCCATATGCTTTTCTAATATGGTAATGCAATTGGGTGAAAAATAATGATCTCATTTCTCTACTTCTTTGGCCATTTTACCATGTATGTTCATGCAATATACCCTCAAATCATCCAAAAGTCCAATGGTGTGCTTGTTCCTACCTAGAATCTTACAATTAAAGCACTAGCACATGTTGTTGTCTACAACTTCACACTTACTATCAAATCTAAAAAATGCACGGCACCAAGCATTGGGTGGGTAGGGGGGGGTGTGTGGGGTTAGGTATATGAGGTGTTCAACACTACCTGTTGCAAATTCATCTAGTTTCTCAAGGTTGTCAAGGAACTGCTCATAGTAGCTACTTTTGGCACGTCCATAACTGCCTATTCAGTTCCTCATCCCTCCACCTTTATTACCACCGAGCATAGATGTGCATTACGCACCATCTATGCTTTGTCTCAGGCAACTCAATGTCAATTGCACAATCTAATATCAACCCATCATCAAGTTCATTCAGTGACATAGCCTGCCAATATGCTTTTGGCATTTTTATGTAGCCAAGCTCCCTAACCAACCCTTAATACATTCATTATCAAAAGAAACCCAATTCCACACATAATGGCTTTTCACATTCAACCCAGTGTATCTAATACTAGGTTCACGAACAAAACGCCCACCATAATGTATATTAATCCTCACCCATTATCAACAACAAGACAATGAAACACTTCCAATCAATAAAACACTAAAACATACCTATTTCGAAAAACCCAAAACCCAATGCTTCAAACTTCACTGAAACCCCACGAAAATGCCGTTTCCACTCCAACTCCTCTGAACTAGCGATGCAATCAAACTCAAATGCAGGATTATATAACCATTTAAGAATGAGAATTTTGCCTTTACGGTGTTCGAGTTAAACAGAATTTTAAGGAAAAATAAAAGATTAGGGCAAGAGATATGATGTTTTTGAAAGAAATAAGAAAAACAGAGAGGGGATGCGAATATGAACTTAGCCCTCTCAACGAACACGCAAATTTTGAAACACAATTTTTAATTTTTAATTTCTTTTAATTATTTAATTTAATTTTCAATTCTCACACGAGTTTGGAGGCGCTTGTGTTTCACACGCCTATTTTCACCAACAACAGGACTCTGCATGCGTCAAATAGTAAGTTGAGTATTTTTGTCCAAAAAAGTTATTTTATCCTTATTTGTCCCACAAGCAAAGTTTAATGATCAATTTGTCACTTTTGCCATTTGAGATTATACATTTTGGAGCATAAAAATAATGAGAAATTTATTGAAAAATCATTAGATTGATAATTAAACTTTGTATTCGGAAAAATCAGTATCTTTAGAGAACAAGATGATTATAAAAAATAAATTAGTTCATTGCAAAATTGGATAAAATGAACTATTCATAAATAAATTAGTAAGGATTTTAAAAAATTAAATTATACTCATTTTAATATATATACTTGAAGAAGTCATAACAAAATAATAATTAAAAAAGATAAATAAAGGACTAAAATCATATTACAACCACGATCCGTTAAGTTAGATGCCAAATTCCTTGGCATGACTGCAAACACCACGTAAATTCAGCAGACGCTTGACAACTTGTTTCATTGTAGGACGATTATATGCTTTCATTTCTACGCAATGCATTGCCAGCTTCGTAATTTTCACCCCATCTTTAGGATCAAAACCTGAATCACCCTCTAGGCTAGAGTCCACAAGTGAAAACCAGGGTCGGCTAGAGCCTTCTTCAGACGAATCTGAACTGTATTGTTTCCTAGCCCACTCACTAATGATGGCACAGTCATCTTCTGTGCAAATTTTTTTAGATATCAGACCCAATAGTACCACACCGTATGCAAATACATCAGTTCCTTCCAACCATACACCTGTCGATGGATTTATCAAAGTCATCAATTCGAGAATTTATAATCTATCAAAATAGAAAAGTTTGAGCCATTTAGACCAAAAAACAATATGTGGTGCTGCTTTACATATTTATGCCCTTGACTTCCGAGTTGACTTTCTATGACATACTTGTAAAAAAGTGAGATGCAGTCATATGCAGATATCAACAGACTAGCTTAACATAATTAATGAATGACATTTCAATTATGTTGAGGTGGGGGTAAACTCGTATTTTATGTTTCCCCTCATCTTATAATTCTTCCTTTGTGTTTTTGTATGGATTGCATCCATTACTAATGAAGAAATGGAGAGAAATTATGTCAATGCAGTAAAATAGGCCAATAAATTGAAAAAATCAGAAATCATCATCATGCTGCTTCGTCGACTTACCTCTTTGGACTACACCTATATCCATGTCCACGTAGCCATAACAACCACGTTGAAATTGGTTTCTTTGATCTCTCTGATCAAGAATGATTCCGCCAGTTAACATCCCAAATTCGAATAATTTTGGGGTATATTCCTATATATCAAACCGGTTCATATTAGAAATTTCAAGCAAAAAAACTGGGGCAAAAGGACTTCTGGAAGAAAAGGAACAATAAGATGAAAAAATGATACTTATGCAGACCTTATCAAGCATTATATGAGCTGCATCTATGTTGCGAACTAGATATGGCTCGTACGGTGGATTCGGAGTATGCAGAAACTTGAGGAGGCAGGCAAATTCAAACGCAACCTTAATTCTGTGTAGCCAAGTAAAGCTACCTAAAATTGAAAAATAAATTGTTCATAAATATAAGTGGTTGAACACAATTGCTCTAAAATGCATTTTCCAATCCTAGCAAGTAGCAACACACAGCAGTTGTATGAGCTTAGAAAATCATAAAAAGCAACGAGTCATTGGCCTAAATATAAAACCCAAGTTTCAAGTTATTTTGACCTAAACTTAATGTGGTCAGCTAGCAATGAAATAAGTGCCGGTTTGGGATTGAGTTTTGTCCAGTTTTTGAAAATTATGTTTTTAATTACTTCTCATGTTTTAATTTTTTTATTTTATTTTCTTTTGGTAAACCATTGTTTGGAAAAAGCTAAAAAATCCAGCTTTTCCAAAACCATGATTTAGCGAGCCCTATACAGTCTAAAACAATATATTAAAAGCATTATAACCTCAATACCAAACAAATACTAAGAAAATGTCCTGAATAGATTTCTAAATGCAAACTTGTTTAAAATGCAGGGGCACGAAAGAGCTAGACTAAACAATGAAACCAATCAAGTAGTTTAATTAAAGAAAGCAATAGGAAAAAAAATTAGTACATTTGTATCACCCTTTGCTAATTTGTAGTGTAAAAGCCTAAACATGATAAATGAAAAAGTCTATTTTGTGTGAAGTAAATACACTCAGATGGTTGTTTTAATAAAACTTGTATAAGATTTCAGACAATTCTGTCCATGAGATGCCCGATGTTTTTGTCATTGTGCATGTAGCACAATAAAGTTTTGGTGAAATGCATAATTTTACGCTCGTACTTTACACGATTAGTCTTGTTCACCCTCTACTTTGTGAATGACCTATTATACACCTCAACTTCATAATTTTGTTAATGTCAAACCCTTAATTGGCAAAGCCTCATCGTGTGTAATCACATGCGTCTATGTGTTAAGGAAGTATGGCAGAACCTTCTCTCTTACCTCAAAAACTCTCTCTCTAATATAACGTCTCCTCTTTCCCAGTGTAGTCAAAGGCGCTCCAAGCGCTCACCTAGGCGCAAAGGCGATGAGGGTTATCCTCGCTTTTTAACATGACAAGGCGTGTTTAGTCAGGCGCACGCCTTTTGCGTTTAGGCGAGCGCTTGGTACCAGGCGAGGGGCAAAGAAGGTGAGGGCCTCTTTGAAAAATAAAATTCCGTAGAAAAATTAGTTAAAACGCCAGCCTTTTCTTTTTAATTTTAAGAAAAGAAAAGGCTGTCATTTTTCTATTTTAGGGTTATATTTTAAGTTATATTGGCACATTTTTTAGGGTTTTTCTATATTAACAAATAAGAACAGCTGCTAGCCTCTCTGACTGCCAGCAGTCATATAAAACCACTATCCTTTTTCTATTTTAAAACAAAGTACAGCTGTAAAACAATTACGAACAGCTGCCAGCCTCTCCGACTGCCAGCAGCAGTCATATAAAAATAAAACCACCTCTGCCACAGCCAGCCTCTGCCACACCCAACAGTCTTCTCAAAAACACTATTTTTGAAGTGGTCCCCGCCATGAACAACCAAGACAAAGACAAGTTTTTTTTAATTGCTTTTACTTCCATATGGATTACAGACCACATCTTTCTTGAAACTTCTTCTACTCTTTTACGTTACAAGTTACAACAAACTTCTCTTATTTTAAAATTCTTCTTTTTTTATGGTCCCAGTCCCGACTATAAACAGTGAATTTTTTACTCTTGTTTTCACGTTTACTATTCTTATTTTATATTCTTACTTCACCTTTTTATTTTCAAAAACATCAAATTTTTGCCATCAATCAATATTGCAAACGTTTCCTATTCTATTTTTACGTTTCTGTTTAAACATTTACAAACATCAAACTTGCTTGTTAAAGCTTGTATTTTTATGATCTAGGCAGCCATGCACTGATGGTTCGATACCTAGTGACAACAAGAAAGATCCGGCATGGAAATATAACTACTTGCAAGATCCTAAAGACACAAATTCAGTGACTTGTTCATTTTGTGGGAAAGTAATAAAGACTGGTATAGACAGGGCAAAACTACATCAGATTGGGGGTAATAGAAATGCAAAGAAGTGTTTGAACTGTCCAGATCATGTTAAGCTAGAATTACAACAATATATGATGGAAAAAAAGCAAGAAAAAGTTAATTATGACAAGCTAGCAGAATTCGATGATGTAGAAAACATGATTGAGGTTGAAGATGATGAGGAAGAGGGCACAATCAATTCAAATGGAAAGAAATTAGCAAGTAAAGGAAGGGTTGGTGCTGGAAATAACAAAGGGAAGATGATTATGCCTAAGAAAAAGAGGTCCCCTAGATGCTTTTATGTCAAAGAAGCCTGAAGTAGTGGTGGAACTTAGGAAACAGGGAAAATTAAGGCATACCAAAATTAATGGTTCATTAGATAAGGAAAAAAGAGCCATTGCATGCCAATACATTAGCAGATTCTTTTAACAAGCAGGAATTCCTTTTAATGCTGCTCGTTTGGATTCTTTTAAACTGTCAGACAATATGGACCAAACTTAAAGCCTCCTAGTTATCATGAACTAAGAGTTCCTCTTTTGAAGAAAGAAGTTGCCTACACAAATGAGTTGTTGAGGATGCTTGGAGGAAGCATGGTTGTTCTATTATGTCTGATGGGTGGAGTAGCAAAACCAATAAGAGTTTGATAAATTTCTTGGTCAATTGTCCAGCTGGAACTAAGTTTGTGAAGTCCATTGATGCATTAGGTTTCATAAAATCAGGCGAGAAAGTATTTGAAATACTTAATGAATTTGTAGGGCAAATTGGGGAAGCTAATGAAGTGCAGGTTATAACCGATAATGGCTCTAATTTTAAGTTGGGTGGCAAGTTGTTGGAAGCAAAAAGACCCCATATTGGACACCTTGTGCAACGCATTGCATTGATCTTATATTAGAAGATATCGGAAACATTTCAAAGATTTTGAAAACTTAGAGAGGGCTATTAGCATGACAAGTTATATATATAATCATACTCGTCTTTTGAATATGATGAGAGAATTTACAAAACAAAGGGAGTTGATTCGGCCCGAAAAAACCAGATTTTGTACTTCCTATCTCATGTTGCAATGCATTCACAAACAAAAGAACTCGTTGAGAGCTATGTTCACTTCATAAGAATGGGTAGGGGTGAGCAACGGTCGGTTCGGTTTTCGAATCGAACCGAACCGAACCAGTCAAACCGAACAAACCAAAATTTTCATTATAAAAAACCGAACTGACCGAATTACTAGTAAAATCGAATCAAACCGAACCGAAAAAATCAGTTTGGTTCGGTTCAGTTTTCGGTTTTTTTTAATTTTTTTCTCCTAATTTTTTTAAAACAGAAAAAAATTAAAAATTAAAAAAAAAAAAAAACTATAATTAAAAAAGATTATTGATTTTGACAATTTATTTTTTCAATTTTATTCGATCAATACTTCAACATTTTGCAATTTAATTTAAAACTTATAATTTATAACTTAAAATAAATTAAATAATTTAAAAGTTAAAATAATTTGAAAATAATAATTGACAACTATAAGTCTACAACTAAAACTCTAAGTTAATGGACAACTAATACCGAAAATATTAGTTGGATAACTACAAGTTTCTAACTCTTAGAAATTACAAGAGTACAATTAATGAACTCTTTTTCCAAGTTTTCATTAAAAACAACTCTTGGAAATTACAAGAGTACAAATTAATGGACTCTTTTTTCAAGTTTTCATTAAAAACAACTCTTGAAAATTACAAGAGTATAATTAATGGACTCTTTTTCCAAGTTCTCATTAAAAACAAGTTGATTATTTTTTAAATAATTAAATAAAATTTATTGATTATTTTAGAAGTTATACATAAAAATATTATATTATTTTAATAAAAAAATATAAAAATAAATTTAATTTAATAAATTTCGGTTCGGTTCGGTCTATTCGTTTTTTTTTGTACTGAAAACCGAACTGAAATAACCAAAATTTTTAATATGAAAAACGAACCGATTATTTTCAAAACCAAACCAAACCGCTTAATCGGTTCGATTATTCGGTTTTAACCAAATACTACTCACCCCTAAGAATGGGTCTCTAATACATGGGCAAAGGAACCAAAAGGAAAACATGCTGTAGAAACAATTTTGATGCCTTCCTTTTGGAATAATGTTGTTTATACGTTGAAAGTTATGGGACCACTTGTTCGAGTTCTGCTATTATGAAATCTTTCAATGGTAATCAGCTGAAGTGCAAATATGTGCTCAGAATTATTGATGAAAGGTGGAAATGCAAACTTCACCAACTTTTACATGCAGCCGGCCATTTCAAAATCTGAATTTTTTTATGATAATTATAGAGTTTGATGAGGAGGTTACAGCTGGACTTTATGCTTGCATAGGAAAACTAGTTCGAAGTCAAGATGTCCAAGACAAAATTATGAGTGAGTTATCCATGTACAAAAAGGCTGAAGGTATTTTTGGCATTCCATTGGCTATAAGATCAAGGAAGACAAAAGCACCAGGTATTTAATGTTTAAAATTGAATATAGTTATTAATGGTTTAGCTTTAAGATTAGCTTATTAAGTATTTACTATTTTAGATTCTAAGGAAAAGAAATTTGCAGCTTTAAGATTAGCTTTTAAGAAAATTGATTTATTTATTGTATAAAGTATTGATTGTAGACAAAAATAATTTGCAGCTGAATGGTGGAGTCTTTATGGGAGCTATGCTCCAAATTTACAGAAGCTAGCTATTAAGATTCTTAGCCTAACTTGTAGTGCATGAGGTTGTGAAAGGAATTGGAGTGTTTTTTAGCAGGTATACACTTTGGATTTTTCATTACTTGAAAGTTTTAAATTCTTTTAAGTGTATTTTCAGTTAAGTAACCGCTCTTACTTGGACTTTATTCTTAGATTCATACAAAAAGGAGAAACAGACTCGAACAACAAAGGCTAAATGACTTGGTTTATGTGAAGTACAATCAAGCTCTTAAAGCACGCTATGATCGAAGATATGTTATTGTTCCCATTTCCTTGGAGGATATTGATGAAAGCAATGAATGGTTAATTGGGAAAATAGGTGCTCAGCCATATGTAGATGAAGATGACGAAGAGGATAGTGCATTTTGTGATGATGACAATAATGGCTTGACATGGGGTGCAGTAGCAAATGCAGCTGAATTGGAGAAATTATTAGGAATCTTAGAAGTCAAGCAAAGTCAGCCAGGTTAGGTGCAAGTTCAAGTGCCTCACAATCACAACCTGTTTTCAAAAATATAGAAGTTGACTAAGATATGGATGAAATTGAAGGATATGAAAGTGGTGGTGCAGCTGAAAGTGATGAAGATTTGAATGGAGATTCTAGTGATGGGTTTTAGGGTTTATTATGATAAGTTTTAGGACAGTTTTTTGTTGAAACTTGTCATGTTTATGGTTTTACTATGATAAGTTGTAGGGTTTTATTATACAGCTTAGCTTATGGTTTTGAATTTAGATGTTGGAATTGGAAAACACGAATCTAACAACTTTATGCAGGATTCAGCTTTCTAATTTAGCTATCTTCACTTTTTAGTTGTTTTTTATGTGTTGAATGTTTTTTATCTTCCTTATGATGCTGATATTGCTTTTTTTGCGCCTCGGGCAATAAAAGGAGTGCGCCTATTTCTTTTGAGTACCTTGCTCTTTCCTTTCTTTCTCCTTTCTTTGCCATCAAACCTCTCTTTCTATTATCATGGAACCACTCCCACCTCAACCACTGTTTTCTCCAATACCGACCATCACAATCACTACCGCAACCATCTTGTCCCAATCCCTCAACAGGAATAGGAAATTAAATTCACCCAAAAGGAATTTCAACTCAAAAATCACGACACACACCACACAAGGAGATCCATGGGTATTTGGTTGAAACCGATGATTAGAAGAACCACAACAATTGCCAGCCCTTTTCACTCTGTTATCTCTATTGTTTACCCTTTCTCATCCAATTCCTTTCCTTTTTCCTTTTTGTTTTTCCCTTTTATCTTATTTTATTATTAGATTTTGATTTTTTTTAATGTATAGATGCTGATTTTTTAGCTATGATGAATGGAAAAGCTGATGGGATAAGGTTTTGGCGTTTCCGAAACATTTTGGAAATGGAAACTCAAAGAAAAGAGCTCAAAACATTTTGGGCTGTTTTTGTAATTTTAAAAATATCAAAAAGCGTTTCTGAGACAAAAACACATTTCTTTATGGTAAAAAAAAAAAGTTTCAAGCCATTAAACAAAACTGATCTCTCAATCTCTGTCCAAATCTCTCTCTCTCTCTCGCAATCTCTATTTCATTTCTGCTCCATCTACTGCTCGTCTGTCTGCCTTAGAAATGCTGGTGGTGGCACCTGGCATCTTGTCTCTCCCTCTCTCTCAGAATCACCAATAGTAGTGGGTTTTCTCTTTCTTGGCTCCAGGTTTTCTTCCCTTATGGATCTCTGTTTTGTTCCTTTGATTTATGGGTTTCTCTTTTGCAACAGGTCTTTTTGATATTTCTTGAGAAGATACATACATACATACAAACAAGGAAATAACAAAGAAAGAAAGAATGCCTTAAAAAAATCATTTTTTTAGTAGTGAACAATACCATGTAAGCATTACACAATAGGGTTTACATGCTTTTAAGCGTATTTTCTCGCACAGTCAGTTGACTATGTAAATAAGACTCAATGTTAACAAAATTATTAAGTTGAGATGTATTATAGGTCATTCGTAAAGTAAAAGGGGCACACAAGACTAATCGCGCAAAATATGAGGATAAAATAATGCATTTAGATATAAAGTTTTCCATGTGGATTTCTACGAGGAAGAGAGGAAAAAGTGTACCCAATATCTGGCTTCTTTCCTACTTTCAAACTCTAATAACCTAAAAATCATCTAAGGGATTGCTTATGATTCCTTTTACTATAGGTTACCTACAGATCTATGTAATCAACAAAAACTCAGCATACTTTCATGTAAAAAAATGATTATGCTAATATAAAGCCAATAAAAGAAGTTAAAATTATGTACCTTTAGGTGCAAGTTCACTTGCAGAACCCAGTGGATCCAAATCATAAACAGCACCGAGTCGGTCTTCCTCATAGCAGTATCCAATCAACTTTACCAAGTTTGGATGATTAATCAGCTTAGGATGCTGAAGTAATTCAATTTCATCCTAAAAGATAAGAAAAAAAAAAGATTTTGCAGGCAATGAGCATTTCTTTTAAGAAAAAAGGAAAAACTAAGAACACAGAAGAAATACTGTTCAGAAACATACCCTCAACCTGCCTTCATTATCACCCTTATAAACACTATAGAATTCAGGATATTCCCATCTCTTCACCATCACCTTTCTTTCGTTGATCTTCCCACGAAACACTTTTCCAAAATGGAATTTCCCAATGAGGTCACTAAATCCATTGGTGAACATATTTAGTTCTTCATAAGAAAATACTTTAATATTATCATATTCTGCTCCTGAAGATCTTTTGCCTAGGTCATAGAACAGAAATCAAGGATCAATGTATTGGAAAATTATATTTATTTGAAAAAGGATACCCCTCCTTTAAACCTAATCACAAATGCAGCTAAATAAAGATTCACATGTGTCTCTGCTTTTAAGGTTTACATGTACAATTAAAAGTAACATAGTTGAAACACACAGCACCAGTCCAACTTTAGACATTGAAATATGAAAATATTAATACACACCACACATGCGTATATGTATAAAGAAAGATGTTGCTTTAATATAAAATAAGAGCAAATCAAAATAAAAAGGCTGCATGAAATAAAAATAATGCAGTTGAAAAGAAAATTTAAAAAAAAAAAAAAAAAGAGTATGGCTTTCTAAGACCCACAACCTTTTGACAACCAACGAACTTGAAGTCTCATAGTTCTGAATTATGAAATTTTCCTTCAATCACAGATTTTTATCCTTTGGGTAAGCAACTAAGCATTTGGGCATTAGCTAAGATAGATTTCTGGAAATACTACAAGTAGCATTACATTTTACATCCAAAAGCAAGAGAAGTATATGTCAAAGGAATTAGTTGTATAACAGATTTATTATCTATAATTTATTAGCTGTATAGATTTACCAGATTTTGTGTTTTGTACAGATTTGACAGCTGTTAGCTAAACTAATTTAGGAAGCTAATCTGTAGAGAGGATTTGTAGGGATAATTTACTAATTTTCAGATATTTGATCTTTCTTTTTTGTAACCTATGTAACCTCTATATATTCAGTACTCTAAAGGTGAATAGAGAACATATTTTATTCATCTTATTTCT
>CATKHJ011116809.1:0-14498 GCA_949750685.1 Vernicia montana
ATTCGGGTGCAACGCACTCTTTCATATCGCCTTGTTTTGCTAAGAAGTTGAATAAAGTTAAAGAATTGATGCATGAACCCTTAGCTATAACAACATCTTTGGGTGAGATAGTAGAAGTGAATCAGATGTATAGAGAGTGTATAGCGGAAATTAAAGGTAAAAAGTTTGTGGCGGATTTGATCGAGCTAGAAGTATTAGAATTTAACGTCATTCTAGGTATGGATTGGCTGTCAAAACATGACACTCATGTGGAATGTCGTGAGAAGAGAATCAGATTCAAGATGGCAAATGGAGAAGAAGTTGTGTACCAAGGAGAGCAAAATGATATACCTGCAAATCTTATCTCTGCTATTGGAGCTAAGAAATTTATAAGAAAAGGATGCCGAGCCTATTTAGCTCAAGTAAGAGATACGGGGAAAACTTCTAAGAGTGTAGAGGAATTGCCAGTAATAAGTGAATTCCCAGATGTGTTTCCGGATGATCTACCAAGATTGCCTCCGGATAGGGAGATCGAGTTCAACATCGAATTGCATCTGGGAACGCAACCCATTTCGATACCTCTATATCGAATGGCACCGACTGAACTGAAGGAACTGAAGGAGCAACTACAAGGTTTACTAGACAAGGGTTTCATTCGACCCAGTAGTTCACCGTAGGGAGCTCCGGTATTATTTGTTAAGAAGAAAGATGGATCTTTCCGATTGTGTATAGATTATAGATAATTGAACAAAGCGACAGTGAAGAACAAGTATCCTCTACCCAGAATCGATGATCTGTTTGATCAGTTACAAGGGGCAAGCTACTTATCAAAGATAGATTTACGATTTGGTTATCACCAACTCAAGATCAGAGGAGAGGACATTCATAAGACTGTGTTCAGAACGCGATACGGTCACTACGAATTTACGGTGCTACCTTTTAGGTAGACAAACGCACCAGCAGCTTTCATGGATCTTATGAACCATGTGCTTAAACCTTTCCTAGACAAGTTCATTATTGTCTGCATTGACAATATCTTGGTCTACTCTAAAAGTAAAGAAGAGCACGAGGAACATCTGAGGATGGCATTGCAAACATTGAGAGAACACCAGCTTTATGCAAAGTTGTCAAAGTGCGAGTTCTAGCTAGATCGCATATGCTTTCTAGGCCACATAGTGAGCAGAGATGGAATTCAAGTAGATCCTCAGAAAGTGAAAGCAGTAGCAGATTGACCGAGGCCTACTACGGTTACTGAGATCCAAAGTTTCTTAGGATTGGCCGGGTATTATCGGTGGTTTGTGAAAGATTTTTCACGGATTGCGGCACCATTGACGAAGCAGACAAGGAAGCAAGTCAAGTTTAATTGGGATGAAGCCTGTGAAGAGAGCTTTCAAAAGCTGAAAAAGTGCTTGATAACGGCTCCAGTTCTAGCATTACCCGAAGGAGAAGGGGGTTTTACTATATACTGTGATGCGTCAAGGATCGGATTAGGATGTGTCTTGATGCAAAATGGGAAAGTCATTGCCTATGCGTCTCGACAGCTCAAAAGGCATAAAGTTAATTATCCGACTCATGACTTGGAGATTGCAGTAGTTATTTTTGCGTTAAAGATATGGAGACACTACTTGTATGGGGAGAAGTGTGAGGCCTTTACCAACCATAAAAGTCTCCAATATATCTTGAAGCAGAAGGAGCTGAATTTGAGACAGAAAAGATGGGTGGAATTGTTGAAGGACTACGATTGTCAAATCTTGTATCACCCTGGAAAAGCCAACGTAATGGCTGATGCTTTTAGCAGAAAGTCTATGAAAAGTCTTTCCCACATAGCAGTGGGCAAGAAACACCTTGTGAAAGAATTGAAAGAGCTATTCAATAAGGGTCTCCAATTTGAAGTGAATGGATCGCAAGTGCTTATAGCCTATTTCAAAGTGGAATCGAGACTTCTCGAAGAAATCAGAGCCTCACAAGATAGAGATCCATAGTTAGTAAAGATCAAAGACAAAGTGAGAAAAGGTCAAGCTCCAGAATTCAGTATCAAAGATGAAGTCCTTAGATGCAAGAATCGTATATGTGTACCAAACGTGTAAGGTTTGAGGAAGAGAATCTTGAAGGAATCACATCAAACTCCCTATAGTGTTCACCCAGGTGCTACAAAGATGTATCAAGATGTTAAAGGCTATTATTGGTGGCCGGGATTGAAGAAGGATGTAGCGAACTTTGCAGCATCATGTCTCACTTGTCAGCAAGTGAAGATAGAGCATCAGAAACCATCAAGTTTGCTTCAAGAAATAAAGTTACCTGAATGGAAATGGGAGCGCATTGCTATGGATTTTGTAGTGGGGTTACCAAGAACCCAGAAAGGATATGACTCAATTTGGGTCATCGTTGATCGACTAACAAAGTTGGCTCATTTCTTGCCAGTAAAGACAACCTATACTGTCGCGCAGTATGCGTAACTCTATATGGATCAGATAGTAAAACTATATGGAGTCCCAATCTCAATCATTTTAGATAGAGGCACCCAGTTCACGTCGAGGTTCTGGAAAAAGCTACAAGGAGCAATGGGTACTCAGCTAGACTTTAGTACTGCATTCCATTTGCAGACTAATGGGCAGTCTGAAAGAACAATCCAAACATTGGAAGATATGCTAAGAATGTGCATCATGGATTTTGGGGGCAGCTGGGACAAACACCTGCCGTTAATCAAATTTTCGTACAACAACAGTTATCATTCCTCCATAGGAATGGCTCCTTTCGAAGCACTATACAGAAGAAAGTTTCGATCACCCGTATGTTGGATTGAAGCAGGTGACCAGCATATTGAAGCGCCAGATTTATTGAAAGAGACTATGGAGAAAGTACCGTTGATCTGTGAGAGACTAAAGACTGTATTTAGTATACAGAAAAACTACGCAGATCCAAAGAGAAAAGAAGTTCATTTCATGGTAGGAGACCATGTGTTTCTAAAAGTGTCACCGATAAAGGGTGTGATGAGGTTCGAAAAGAAGGAAAAGTTATTACCTCGTTATGTAGGGTTGTTCGAAATTTTGAGCAAAGTGGGAGAAGTGTCGTATAGATTGGCTCTACCACCGACGTTGGAACATGTGCACCCAGTGTTTCACATGTCTATGCTAAGGAAGTATATTCCTAATCCTTCGCACATATTGCAACCCCAAAGCATGGAGATAAACAAACATCTTTCGTATAAGAGATTCTCATCGCAGTCGTAGATCGACAAGTGAAAAAGCTCAGAAAAAAAGAGATTTCAATGGTAAAGATTCAATGGAGGAACCACGACATTGAAGAGTGCACGTAGGAAAGTGAGCGGGATATGCGCCAATGATATCCCCAATTGTTTCAATGATTATGGTACGTTCTCTAAATTCGAGGATGAATTTTCTTTAAGGAGGGTAGAATGTAATACCCTAGATTCATAAACAAATTGATTTATGTGAGAATGATTAAATTGAATGCTTTATGGTTAGAAAATGTGAATTTATGTGATTGCATGAGAAGTTATTATTGAATTTATAATTAAATTCCATAAATATGTGAATATGTATGTGGATAGCATTAATAAGTGCCAAATTTTCCTAAGCCTTAATGGTGGTTGGCCATGGTGCAAATAATGAAAAGTTTATGGACCAATATGGTAATTTATTGTGCTAGAAATGAATCGTAAGAGAATTGATAAATTATGTTTTTCAAGATTCATTGAACCTAGTCAAGATGCATCATTTTCTTTGTAATTGGTTTTAAGTTAAAGGACATAAAAAGGAATTAGATAATCCTTCTATTATTTGTTCTCATTTCCTTTCAAAAGCAAGAACACTTTTCTCTCAAACTTTTCTCTCTACATTTTCTTCTTCTTATTTCTTATCTTTTTTTAGCAAGAGAATCATCATCAAAGAGGAAGATCTTAAGGTAAAGATCTCAAATCTAAACTTTCCTTTTCATTTGTAGGATGTTTTCTTGTTTGTAATTTGTGATCTTCATCTTCTTCCTTTCTTGTGATTTAATGAAATGGGTTTTAAGAAAAAGAGTTTTCTTTGTGAAAATGCATCTAGATGATGATGGTTAACTTGGTTTAAGAAGTATTAAGTGTATGGAAATGGATTTACAAAATGGATTTTGAACGTTCTTACTTTAAAGAAAATGGGTTTCAAGATCTCTCATTTTGGTGAAAATGAGTTTGATCAAAGATGGGTTTTAAAGATTGCTTGGTTGATCTATGTTTTGAGTGATAAAATTAGTTTAAATTTGCATAAATTGCATATTTGGAAGTGATTTTTCTTTGAATATCAAATGGGTTCTTCTTTCAAGCAACTTGAAGGTTTTCTCAGGAAAACCTACCCAGAATGAAGGTACACCCGTGTTGCTGGGCATACCATTCATTCTGAATGGTAGAGGGAAGGCATGAGCAAGGGTACGCCCGTACCCCTGGGCGTACCATTGCCACTGCCAAAAAAATTTTACGGAACGAGCAGAGGGTACAGGTGTACCAATTGGAGTTGTTTAATTTTTTCATGTTTTAATTTCAAGCTTAGGCATGCTAATTGTCATGTATGATCAATGTGGATTGTAATTGAGAATGAAATGGCATTAGTTCAAGGTCTAATCGACCCAATAATGAAAGTATGTGAATCGATTCTTAAATCGTTTATTGATGATTGATAAGTGATTAGAATCTATCATGGTTCTATAGATAAGTTAGGAAATGATGATCTAATTGTGGTTTATTGGAATGGTTCATGTAGAACCCAAGGACAAGGAACAAGAGGAATCGGACGATCATCGTTTTTGCTTGTGCTAGTTAGGGGCAAAGGAGTCCTAAGGTGAATACATAATAGTCAATGTGTTATGAGCGTCATTCTATTGTATGACCATATGTTCATCGAAACCATTTGATTACTTGATTGAACTTATGTCCATTGATATCTATTCATTAACCAAAATATGTTAAAACATCAACTTGAGACCTTCGATCTACTTTGCATCGATATAAAGATAACATATTGAAACTCGTACTCCATGATGAGTACTATAGTTCATTTGATTAGCCCAAATGCAATCTATTGTTGAAATGTTATAAAGTATATAAAGCAGAAATCCCCATCTGATGTGGGGTATACATCAGCCATATGCACATGGTAAAGAAATCCCGACAGATAGGGAAAGAGTATCTACCCTAGCTAGGAAGGGGGTCCTAGCCGGGAAACCTGATCAGTTTTTCGCTTGACTTGTTGTGATGAGTGTGCGAAGCTTTTAGCTGACACTCGATTTATATGTGAATGGGAACATACCATTCTCGAATGTATGATTTCTACTAAAATAAAGTAAATTGTGCTTAATTTCTTATTCATTGGATCTATTCATTGATTTCATAAATGAATCACATTGTGATAATTTTGATTATCTAATTGTTTATATCGTCTAAAAAGCCTTGAAGCTATTTTATTCGCATATTCTATATTGTATCTAGCCAGCATAACATATTGATCTATTGTGTAATCACTGAGATTTATATATCACCCCTTAGTGGTTTATCTTTTTCAGGTGCTATAGAGGTTGAGACGAGGTAAAACTCAAGCATCATCTTCTCGCTTGGGAATTACACTGTCCATATCTATTTTGTTCATTTTGACTATATCATAATGATTATGTATCTCCAAGAGACAAGTCTAGAGTTCTATGGTCATTTTGGTATTAAACAATTTAGATTGTTGATTTATGTACTTAATTTTGGGGATTGAAATATTTGAATATATGTTATGATATTCATGACATTGTGAATGGTATTATATTGATGGAATGCATTGTGATATGTATGAGATGATATGGAATGGATAGTAATGTGTTTCAAGTTCTGATCTAGGAATAGTATATGTATGATTAGTTATAGAATAGTAATGGATTCTACGGGTTTTTAGTGACCTTACGCCTACCCATGCCCTAGGACCGTCATGGCTCAAAGTTGGGTCGTGACATGTACAGAGATCAAACATTTCATGAATTATTTCATAGCCTTAAAGAAGGAATTAGGAAAAGTACAAAACATAAAAATTGTAGATTTATATGTCTTGTATATGCCTACAATATTTCAAGTTATTTGGAATCCATTTGATAAGATAAACTGATTTAGGAATATAGACTGCCATAATTTATGTCTTGTGCAGGATAGAATTATAGGGATACTGTAATTAATTTAATTTAGAGGGAAAATGAACTTTGTTTTGCATGAAATTTGGTATGAAGATCCATATATATGTTATATAAATTTTCTAAAAATTTAAGACTAAAATAATATAATTGGTAAGGTAAATGGTTAGCTCAATGCATATTACTCAAGTTGTCCAGTAAATGACAGTCCCAAATTATCTATTCCTTTTGAGGATCTTAGAAGCTGAATTAGAAAAGGTTTAAAACATAAGAAATGTTAATTTATGTGTAAGATAGCTTATTATCAAATATATGAGCAATTGAATATGCACATTTTGAGATATGGTCAAGGTTGTGGAGACAATTAAGGCTATATTTGTACAGAAACATGGCAAGTTTTGAAAATTCACTATAAATTGTGTACCCATAATCTAAGCTAAATTTTGGTTATGTTGTAGCCTCTTGTATTTAGTTTTATTAGAAGAAATAAGTAAGTTATTTGGATGAGTATAACTTAACAAATCCCTAATTAGGGTAACTAAGTAATATTCGGCCAAAAAGGATGAAGGAAAATATAATTGTTGTTTTAAGTTGTAATTGATAAGAATTAAGTTTAATTGTATGAATTAGTTACAAGGATTAGTTAGAAGCTTGATAAATTAATTTTAAATTAGTTATATGAATTCTTGAATGGTCAAAGATTAGGGCTTTGAAAAAGAATTGGAGTGTTAATAAGTTATAGCTATAAATAAGTAGCTAATTAAAGTGTTTTTCGTATGTGTAATGATTGTAGTTCCTACAAGTGAGCCGAGAAAAGAGGAAGTTCAAGAAAGAAGTGATCATGTATTATGTCTTTTTTAAAGAAGTACATTAGTTCGAGGTGAGTGAAAAGTATACTGCTATTCTTGTGTTTGATTCCATAAGGCTCTTAAAGCCTATATTCATTGTTGAACCACCTATATGACTATTGAAATCTCCTTTATACTAATTATCTGTTATCTATTGAAATTCTTGCTTATAAAATCATAAACCTTAATCTATTGATCTATTGGCATATTGTATTCCTTCCATATGAGACTGTGTACATCATTCTACTTGAACACTGAATTCATTTCCTACGAGACTTCATATATGTTGAATCCATTGCTATTGAAGTTACTTGATAAAAACCATTGCTATTGAAGTTACTTGTATGAAGGCATGTAAAGTATAAATCCCTGACTGATGTGGGTTAACATCAGACTGTGTGCACACGGGATACCCGCGGATAGGGTATATTATCCGAACCCTAACTATGAGAGGTCTAATGGTCCTAGTCATGAAATCTGGCCCGTCTCATGCTAGTGCTATTGCATATTGTAAATGCGGGGAACATGCGTAACTTAGCCTCCGTTCCTAACTTTTATGTGGTATGTGGGGAACATGTGTAACCTAGCTTTTATTCCTAATTTTTATGTGGTATACAGGGAGCACGCCGCTCCTACCCTTATTGATTTCTGTTAAATCTTACTATGTGCCAATTGTAGCTAAATTTGATATAATCTTATTACCATTGCTATCATTTCATTTGTTCATTGCCACTTGATATTGATATGTATATGAATCCATTTGACCTATTTATACATATAGGAAACTAGTGCCATTCTTGTGAGCCAACTTTGAATACCAGGCCTCACAAGTATGGCAGTATACTCTTCACTCACTGAGATTTCTCATTAGTTATTATTTACTATTTTTCAGGGAAGCAATAAGATACTACAAGCTGACTCCTCAAGTACTCTTTCTTCACTTGAGGCTATTGGTCCATCTGAAGATTTATTTTGTTATATGTATATTTTTTAGGCGTAAAGAGTACTCTTAGAGCTCCATGGTACTTGAGGATAGTTGTATTTTGTTTTATGTATATATACATAGTAATTGCTAGAAATATTAAGCTCCTTAATTAATAAAGATGATTAATGATATTATAACATTGATTATGTTTATATATTAAACAAGTAAGTGAATGTTCATTATTGATTATGTACATGAATGTTGAATTTGAGTACGAGCATGGGAAACACTGTGATGTGATTGATGTAGTGAGGAATAAGGGTGGATTTTGGAAGTGTTATTTGTCGTGCAGGTTGTGATCTTGGGTGTATTGTTGTAGTTGCAGCTACCATGTTGCCAGTATAATGTTAGATTGTTAGTGCTCTTGGGTTCTATAGATTTAAGTGACCTTATGTCTCCCTATGCCCTAGGACCGTCGCATCTCTGAAGGTGTAGTTTATAAGTATCAGAACAAAAGGCTATGTCTAGTTTATAAGTAATACCATGGAGCATAGGATTGTCCATTCTCTTCTTTGGAGTTATTGTTTGTGTTAAATTATGTGTTGTTCATATAATTTAAATCTCTCATATGTATATGCATATAATTGTTATGTAGATGCCACCTAGAAGAGGAAGAGGATGAGGTAAAGTAATAGAGCCTTTTAAAAGGGGACCATCCCGTCCCTGAAGGAAGGTAGAACCAGATGTTGCCTCTGTGAAAGAAGAGCAACCTAGGGCTAGTATAAGGGTCCAATAAGTAGATGAGCATGTGCCATCGTCACCTCCCTCATTGGATGTGAAGTTTTATGGCAAGAAATAAAGGAATTGAGGGAGGAAAACAGAGTTCTTAGAGAAGCTCAACGAATTCCACCATCTCCTCCAGTAGCTCCACCAGCTCCAATGGAAGCTGGAATTCAAGCTGGAAACCCTCCACCACCACCTGCACCAAGACCTATAGAGAAGAGAGTGTTGGATGATGTAGGGGTTTCTATATAAGATTTTAGAAGGCTTAAACATCCGAAATTTAAAGGTGAGAAGAGTGAGGAGCCACAAGATTTTCTTGAAGAGATGGATAAGTTAGTTAAAAGACTACATTGTTATGAGGCGAAGGTGATTGAATTTGTGGGTCTACAGCTGAAAAGAGATGTGTGGGACTAGTTTCAATGGAGCGTGGAAAATCATCTTTATGGAGAAAACCCTCCTACATAGGCAAGATTTAAATAGGAGTTTTTAGATCAATTCTTAGCTCCTAGGGAAAGACATAATCGGGTACTACAATTTGAGCAATTAAGGCAAAAGCCAAGCATGTCAATATCCAAGTATGCTCGGGAGTTTTATAGGTTGAGTAAGTTTGCTTCACATATAATGCCTACAAAAGTGAGTCGAATTGAAAGATTTAAGATTAGCTTACTTGCATCGTTACATAATGCCTTATATGTTGTTGCATTTCCCACGTTGGCTCAATTGATTGATAAGGCCAAGCAGATGGAAATAAGACACAAGGCAAATAAAGCAGAAAGAGAGCAAAAGACAAGAAATCAAAGTAAAAGTCAAGGTGGTTATGGTAGTAGGGGAGGAGGGAACAACTCTCAGGTTAGGATACCTGAATACACAACTTCAAATGTAATTCAAAGTCAAACTCATGAGAGAGGTCAAAGTCAAAACCAAACCAAGAGTGTTACAGCAACCTCTACTCCTAAGAGTTACACAAAGTTCATCCATGCTTGAGTATCAAAGTTACACACTTCCTACTTATTCCACTTGTGGTAAAAGACATGATGGGGTTTGCAGAATGGCCACAAGATCATGTTTAAAGTATGGACAAATGGGTCACTTCATCAGGAATTTTCCATTATGGGGAGACAAACAAGCTACACCTACTACTTCACAACCCACTGTTCAAATGAATAGGCAAGAAAGTAGAGACCCATTTGGTAGAGGAAGAAGTCAACGGCAAACATTCGAGGCTAGTTAAGGAGTTCAAGGTAGAGAACAAGAAAGAGTGTTTGCTATTGGTCCGCCAGAAGCACAGGTAGCTGATGATAATGTGGCAAGTATTGTTTTTACATAAGATTAGTATAGATATATTATATGAATAAAAATAATCGATAGTATAAGATAGAAAATTGAAATTTGATAGAAAGGACTTAGATGCATGAAGTAACTAGTTGAGGGAAAATTCGAGGATGAATTTTATTAAAGGGAGAGAATATAATACCCCAAATCCTAAGTTGGATACATATGAGAATATGGAATATAAATGAGTAGAAAACCTATAATTGAAATTCTAGACCTTAGTGAATCAATGAGATTTTTTCTAATTTAGAGTAGATTTTTAATTATATATGTGTGTGTGTGTGTGTGTGTGTGTGTGTGTGTGTTTAAGAATTAATTAATTACTAATAATCATAATGTCATTGAGGATATTAAAATTTGATTAGATGAAGATTTACAGTTAATAGATTAGTAGAAACATAAAGAAAATGGAATAAAAATTTAGAAGGGCAAAATAGTAATTAAGATATAAATAGATAAGTAAGAAAGAAAAATAATAATAATAAAAAAAAAAAAAACGTCATGGGATGGCCAGCCAAGGGAAGGTGGTTTTCCACCAATAAGAAATTGACATTTTTTTTATTTTTGACCTATAAAAGCCTAAGAAAATTCTACATAATTCATCTCTCTTTCATTTTCTTGTTAAAACTTCTCTATCACTTTACTTTCAAGCTTAGAAGGAAAATTTTAACTTTTGGTAAGGAAGTGATTGGCCAACTTAAAGTAAGAAGAGGAGTCAATTATAAGAGGTAATAAATTATTCTTTTAATTTTTGTAATTAGATAATTGTATAGTATTGAATTTCCATGAATTAAAGAGATGGGAGAAGAATTGAAGGAATTGATTTTTAATTTGTAATAGAATATTAAATTACTTTAATTAGATGTGTTAATGATTGAATTAAAATTAGAATGCTTTGATGGACCCAAAATTAATAAGAAAATTAATTGGGGTTTTGATATGAGAAGAGGTATAGAGAGCAGAACTTTCACGAATTATTTCATAGCCTTAAAAAAGGAATTAGGAAAAGTACAAAACTTAAACATTGTAGATTTATATATCTTCTATATTCTTACAAAATTTCAAGTTATCTGGAATCCATTTGATAGGATAAACTGATTTAGGAATATAGACTACCAGAATTTGTATCTTGTGCAGGACAGAATTATAGGACTACTATAATTAATTTAATTTAGAGAGCAAATGAACTTTTTTTTATACAAAATTTTATATGAAGATCCATATATATGTTATCTAAATTTTCTAAAAATTTTGTACCAAAATAATATGATTTGATAAGGTAAATGGTTAGCTCAAGACATATTACTCAGGCTGTCCAGCAAATGGCAGTATGAGATTGTCCATTCTTTTTTAGAACATTAGAGGTTGAATCAGAAAAGGTTTAAAACATAAGAAATGTTAATTTATGTGTAAGATAGCGGATTATAAAATAGATGAGCAATTGAATAGTCATGGTTTGAGATATGGTCAAGGATGTGGAGACTATTCAGGCTATATTTGTACAGAAATAGGGCAAGTTTTAAAAATTCACTATAAATTGTTTACTTCATAATTTAAGCTAAATTTTGGATATGTTTAGCCTCTTGTGTTTAGTTTTATTAGAATAAAGAATTAATTCATTTGGATGAGTATAACTTAACAAATCCCTAATTAGGGTAACTAAGTAATATTCGGCCAAAAAGGATGAAGGAAAATATAATTGTTGTATTAAGTTGTAATTGATAAGAATTAAGTTTAATTGTATGAATTAATTACAAGGATTAGTTGGAAGCTTGCTAAATTAATTTTAAATTAGTTATACAAATTCTTGAATGGTCAAAGATTAGGGCTTTGAAAAAGAATTGGAGTGTTAATAAGTTATAGTTATAGATAAGTAGCTAATTAAAATGTTTTTCGTATGTGTAATGATTGTAGTTCCTACAAGTGAGCCAAGAGAAGAGGAAGTTCAAGAAGGAAGTGATCATCCATTGTGTCTTTTGTAAAGAAGTGAAGAGTAAAGAAGTACATTAGTTCGAAGTGAGTGAAAAGTATACTGCTATTTTTGTGTTTGATTCCATAAGGCTCTTAAAGCCTATATTCATTACTAAACCACCTATATGACTATTGAAATCTCCTTCATACTGATTATTTATTATCTATTGAAATTCTTGCTTATAAAATCATAAACCTTGATCTATTGATCTATTGGCATATTATATTCCTTCCATATGAGACTGTGTACATTGTTCTACTTGAACATTGAATTCATTTCCTACGAGACTTCATATATGTTGAATCCATTGCTATTGAAATTACTTGATAAAAACCATTGCTATTGAAGTTACTTGTATGAAGGCATGTAAAGCAGAAATCTCCGACTGATATGGGTTAGCATCAGACTGTGTGTATATGGGATATCCGCGGATAGGGTATATTATCCGGACCCTAACTAGGAGGAGTCTAATGGTCCTAGTCATGAGACTTGGCCCATCTCATGCCAGTGCTATTGCAGATTGTAGATGCAGGAAACATGCGTAACCTAGCCTCTGTTTCTAACTTTTGTACGGTATGCGAGGAGCACACCGCTCCTACCCTTATTGATTTTTGCTGAATCTTACTATGTGCCATTTGTATCTAAATTTGATATGATCTTGTTACCATTGCTATTATTTCATTTGTTCATTGCCACTTGATATTAATATGTATATGAATCCATTTGACCTATTTATATATATATAGGAAACTAGTGCCATTCTTTTGAGCCGACTTCAAATACTAGGCCTCATAAGTATGGTAGTATACTATTCACTCACTGATATTTCTCATTAGTTATTGTTTACTATTTTTCAGGGAAGCAATAAGATACTACAAGCTGACTCCTCAAGTACTCTTTCTTCACTTGAGGCTATTGGTCCATCTGAAGATTTATTTTGTTAAATGCATATTCTAAGGTCTAAATAGTACTCTTAAAGCTCCATGGTACTTGAGGATAGTTTTGTTTTGTTTTTTGTATATATATATATTAATTGCTAGAAATATTAAGCTACTTAATTAATAAAGATGATTAATGATATTATAACATTGATTATGTTTATATATTAAACAAGTGAATGTTCATTATTGATTATGTACATGAATGTTGAATTTGAGTACGAGCATGGGAAACACTATGATGTGATTGATGTTGTAATACCCTACATTTTTTCCCTGAAAATTTTTTCATTCTGCCTGCTAATTAATTATACAGTGTTATTTATGTACTGTCTGTTATTTAATTATACAGTGTAATTTCTACACTTTCTGCTATTTAATTATACAGTGTTATCCTAACACTGTCTCCTATTTAATTATACAGTGTTATTCCAACATTGTCTGCTATTTAATTATACAATATTATTTTCTGCACTGTCTACAATTTAATTACACTGTGTTATAATTGTGCTGTATTATTTTTGCACTGTGTATAATAATTAATCCTATGATTAATTATACATAACTATGTGATTAATGAAGATTTGAAGGACTAATTAGAAATTAATTAGTCATCTTTTTGAAGATGTATGTGATTAATACTATTAAAGGTAAAGGTTAGATTGCTTGTAAGTTACACTTTGGTGTTTAGCCAAATTAGGAAGAGTCACCATCTTTGCCCAATGAATAAGAAGAGCTATCTATCCAAAGGATAAAAGGGTAGTGAAATGACCATTTGTCCATACTCTAGAATATTCTTACCCTTCCTCATTAAGGGTAAAAGAGTTTTTTCACAATAAAACCCTAAATCTACTACTCACCATATTTAAACATCTTTTTTTCATCTTCTTCTTCTTTATTTTCTCCCAAAACAAAAGAACATAAATTCCATTGGAGCTAAGGTTCAGCCATAGTGAGTTCTAGAGAGGAAGGAAGAATTTCAAGGTAAGTTCTTCACCAAACCCTCTCCATTTTCCATCCTTCAAATGATTCTTGAGTCAATTCCTTCATAGATTAAAGTTTGCTTCTTCTTTTGCTTCCTTAGGGTTCGGCCACTCTTTGTTTTCCAAGGAAGAGAGGGACTTCAAGGGTAAATTTCACAAACCTTCTTCATTTCCAAGTGCTAAGTTAAATTCTTGAACCAATTAGTCCATGCCATGAAAATGTTCTTTTCCTTTTCCACTTGTATGGTTTGGCCAAGATTAGATTTTCATTTCCATGGTCTATAATTTTATTTGAATGCATATTCTTGTTTGTTAGCATGTCAATTGAATGTTTCTAGTATCAATTTGTACAAAAGATGAACATATATTAGTTTTCCCCAATTTGGGTGGTTCGGCCTAGTTAGGGTTTCTCATTCCATGGTTGTTTTGTTTCAATTGACCCTTGATTCTTGATTAATTGAATGTTAATTGATGAATGGCATGATTAATTTTACATTAGAAGCATGCAATTAGGTTTTCCTCAATTTAAGTGTTTATGCCAAGTATGAACTTTCAAATTGATGTATGATAATTCAAATT